>LBNU01002263.1:116965-128015 GCA_014162995.1 Artemisia annua
AAATTTTCGAAATCTTTTATGAAGTTCTCGAAACTTTTCAGTTTTTCGAAAATTTGTACTCAAACTTTCTAATTTCTACAAATTAGAGAGTATCCCAATTGTCGAAGTGTTTTCTCACTTATACAAGCAAGGAAAACACCGAGTAATCCACCAAATCAGATAATATGCTCAGGAGAAAGTTCTCGATAAAATGGGGTTTAAGGAAGTTCTCGATAAATATGCAGTTTTTTGGTTTAACTTAAAGCACACCCAAATGAAGTTTGTATTTCAAGATTCTTGTACTTCTTTGCTTAAAAACACCAAAGCTTGAAGAAATTTTTAAACTTGATGATTTTTATGAAACTTTGAAAGTTCTAGATAAATAGTACAAAAACCAAAATCGAATTTTTAAGCTTGAAACTTGCAAAAAGATTGAAACTTTCTTGTTGGGAAATGTTTATAACACTATTTTGAAACAAAAGAATGTTAAAAACACAAGAAAACTACACAAGTACGAATCTTTTTACAAGATAACGAGTAGAAATAGCTTAAAAACACAAACCAAACAAACTCTCAACCCTCCTAAATCATTGTTAGGCGATTGATACCACTTGTAGGACCGTAAATCTATCAGCTTTATCACAAATACAAGCACAATATGTAGTAAATATGGTGACTTGATGATATATATGTATGTGTTTTAGAGAGAGAAAGTAGAATGAAACTAGAGAGAATATTTCATATAAAACACACACAAGCACACCTTACAAATGAAGGTTTAGGTGCCTTATATACTTCCTTACATAAGGCTTTCTATGGGCTTGGCTCATGGACTTGGGCTTTAGTAGACATGATTACAAATGACTAACTAACATAGATTATAACATATTAGCTTAGTCCATGAGCCCGCTAACTTAAACTTTTACATATTTCTAACACACAACACAAAGTTCTAATAATGAGAATGACTATCACTTCCTTTTATATTTCTTTAATGCTAACAACATTATAAGCCCAAGCTTTTTGACCACACACAATCACAGAAACTCAAAACATTTAAGACAAGCATCAATCCCATCCAAAGTTTAAAAACAAAGTAAAAATGGGACTATGAACTCACCTCAACTCTGCAGCTTCCAAAAAATTACAATCACAATCTAAACAACACACAAATAAATTCACATTACACATGGTCAAGATAAAAGCTATAACCCATGCAATACTCATATGATGGATGTCTAAGGTTCATATGATCCACCATGGATCTCCTAGACTCCATACTAAACACCAACAACCAATAATACTCACTAAATCCCTTGCACTTATAATTTCAGAAAACGCAGAATTTTAGGGTACATTCACCCACATAAAATAATAACGATACAAGCTTAAAAACTCACACCAAAAATTCCACATGGTCTCTCATAAGCATACAAGCTAATCCCAGAAGCCCATGGTCTAATAACACACANAACACCAACAACCAATAATACTCACTAAATCCCTTGCACTTATAATTTCAGAAAACGCAGAATTTTAGGGTACATTCACCCACATAAAATAATAACGATACAAGCTTAAAAACTCACACCAAAAATTCCACATGGTCTCTCATAAGCATACAAGCTAATCCCAGAAGCCCATGGTCTAATAACACACACAAATACTCATAAGAAAATCAAACTTGTCAACTATCCAGATTCGGATCTGAACGCACACCAAAAAGTTCTGATTTTATAAAAATACTTCTACAACTTTTTATCGCGAATCCTTTTCGTGGGAGTCTAAGATAACCTATAACTCAACTTTCCCAGAAGGGATAACCTTAATAACACTTTTTCACCCACAAAGCACTATCAAACTTTTACCCAAATTCTGTCCCGGTTAACAGCTTTGACACCTTATATTGTAAAAATTAAAAGACTAACTTCCCAACCTCGAAATCAGTCGTGGTCGGACTTTTTGGAAAGATCTTTCTTTGAACTACAATTTAGAGTCAAAATTTGTGATCTAACTCATTATCATCTATTAACTAACCTCGTATCTTTACAGCCCTAACATTCTGTCCAAACCCTAACTTGCAAACTAACGTGTTTCATGCCCAATTCGCTTAACCAATCCTCATACCATTATCAATTAATGATCCTAACATGTTTTACATCATAAAATTACAGAAGTTTATAAACCCTAACTCCATCATAATTTATATTACACGAATTATAACAATAAAACATTAATTGAGTGAAAACTAGTATCAAAAATATACCTTACACTTGATTTTTGGCTTCAAAAGCAAAACCCTAATTTTTCTTCCTTTTTCTTCTCCTTGGATCGACAAATATGCTAAAAAAAAATATTTTAGGGTTGTTTGGTATGTATTTATATTATTTAGTGGATAATTTCTTAATTTAGAGTTGTAATTGGACTACAATTGGGTTCCTTTTCTCCCTTGTTCACCCATTCGTCCGCCCACCCCTCCCTTTTATTATTTTTATTTTTTTATTAAATTAAATCATTACACTTAAAACCTTATACTTTTCATATTTTATGCGCTCCCATAACGAAACCTAACGTCTTACGCGATAAACCTTCATTTTACGACAATCCGGAAAATAATCATTTTCAAAACAAAGTGTCCAAAAATAGATTTTCACACTCTTTATAAACACAACTCATAAAAACAATCTCCTCGTAACTTACTGATGTTCAAACACTTGAACGAAGACTTGTTACGCAAAAACCACGAAACACCAAAACTACACAAGTCATTTCTACACCACAAAGCGATCAAAATGAACTTACCCAAAATCAATACTCCTCAAATCATAACAACAACCTCACACAAACATGGATTTAATGNTTTGTAGTAATTTTCTTAGAATTTTCTTTTTCTGTTTAGTAATTATTAGATTTAATATTAGTTAATTTAGTAATTAAGTAAAACTGTTAAATTAAATAATTCTGTATAAATTTGTTAAACAGTAGCATCTTTTTATATTTTTCCTAGGTTCTAAATAATATTAACAACCTCACACAAACATGGATTTAATGCCACCTTCATACTTATCATAAATATATTATACATATCTCACACATATACTCCACATAAACACTTAATTCACACCAAACAAAGTCAAATGGTCGAAACTATTAGTCAAACTAACCCGCTAAAATCACGGTTGTCACACGTACAGCGACCTCAAGTTCATTAACAAATACTTCAGTTTTGATACGTCATTAGTCCTTATCTCAGTTTTGGTGAAGCAGGGGTTTGAGATGGGGGATTGAAAGAGATGATGGGGTTGAAGAATGGCTGTTTCAATGTGTAACGGCTAAAAGATACATTTATGTAGGACGTACAAAGTGTAGAAAATTTCAGATACACGTGTTGTCGGATGAGGACAATTGATAAATTAACATCGTTTACCTAATAAAACACCAAGAATTGGGAAACTCTCTAAACATTTTGCATTAATCAATTAAAAAAGAAACATAACACGACTCTATAAAAACCTAAATAATGAACCCAACATATAAGAAACGTATACTCTAAATGAAACCAAAGAAATCTAGCTAGTTTAAAAATATATACCGATCCTAGTATAAGAAATAGCTATTAATTATCTTTCAAAACAACTATTTCTACACCAACATGTTCTGCGTCACAAATCTAGCGTTATATTTAATGAGCTTACGTACAAGCAGTCACAATTGAGCTGGTTCCGTGTCAAAAAACTGAGAGATAGAGGACTAATGGCGTCATTTCCCAAAAGTTGCGCTTGTACACCAGATTTGGAAAAACCTCATGGACCAACTGTGTGATATATTTTTCTCTTTTTTTATTTAGTAAATTGACGCTACATATACACGGTGACTAGACGAGTACCCGTGCATAGCAACAAAATTTTATAGCGGCAAACAGTTATAGTTACGATATTGAGATTAAAATACGGACAAGGATAAGAGCAAGAATGAGATGAATCTATAAAATACGCAGAAAAAAAATAATGAATATAGTTGATTAAAACAAAAAAAAGGCAATAAATAAAATATCACAATTATACTAACGGGTTGAAACTTGTTCAACAATAACATGCATAAACATTTTTGTGATCAGTAAATTTAATCATCTATAACTAACACAATAATAAAAAGAAATTGTAATATAGTGTCCTATATATAGAGTTTATGGTTGGATTTTTTAGACGTTATTAATGTTTGGATTAAAAAAAAAAAAAAAAAAAAAAAAAAAAAAAAAAAAATCCTTTCTAGAAACTTCATTCAATAGCATTTGTTAAAAGTTGCCATGCATATTTTGTTAAATTTTATGTGGAGACATTGTTAAGGCAAAATATTGTTTGAATTTTTATGTGATAAAGTAAATAAAAAATTGAATATAAGTTTTAAAGAGGTATTTTTGGGATTACATTTTTAAGTTTTAAGCAAAAACATTTTTGCTTTATATATATAACTAGACGAATATCTGCGCAAAGTAACGGTATATAGCGGCAAATGGTTATACTTGTGAACTTGTGGTTTTGGTGTGACATTTATGCAACACTTACGGAATCAATTTGTAGTCATTGCAAGAAAAAATCAATAGATTATAATGATAAAAGTTTGAGGATTAAACAATACATAAACTATTAATTTAGTGGTGTATGTTGTTATCATTTTTAAGTGTTTTAAGTTTTAAGAAAAATTATCCGTGCTTTGTATATAGTATAGATAGAAGATTACCTGCGCATAGCGCGGCGACGATGCAAAGTAGCGTTAATTAGTGTGTGCAAATTTATATATATATATATGAGTGTGAAAAAAGTAAGAGTAAAAAAAGTTGCTGGTTTAAATTGTAATTAAGTAATTAGGTATCTAAATACTTAATAGATTGCAATTTTTTTTTATAAGTAGGGGTATTTTAGTCTAATAACATCAAGCAAAAATCGCGAATCAGTAATTAGGTTGTCGACCCCTTTGTAGCTTGTAATCGGTCTAAGTGGGATTAATTGGTGATTAATTGCATCCGTATTTCTGGGAAGTTTTTGGTATTTCCACCGAGTTTTAGGTATATTCGGTGTATTTAGGTATTTACGGCAAGATTTGCCTTATACCAACAACTTGTAATATATATAAACAAACGACTATATGTGAATAAAATAATTTTCAGCCGTGTTTATATTATTTCCGGAAAGACTTGCAAGTTTCCAATTAGTTTGATCACCGTTAACCAATGTTGACCGATTTGCACAAATCAAAAAGGTTGGTAGCCGATTAGCATCTATGTGATGATTAATCAGCCTTGAAAACCTTTTTCTACAATACTTAATAATATTACTTAATTTTAAGTTTTTCTATTTTAAACAAATGTATTTTCTTTTTATATATATACTAGATTGCTACCCATGCATACCGGTGACAGTACGGTAACGCTAATTTGAGTGTGTATTTTTTTTATGTATATACATGTGGAGTGAGTGAGATTAAAAAAAAGTTAGCGGTTTAATTTTTAATTAAGAATTTATATATTTAATAAATTGAATAAAAACTTAATTCCGTTTATTAAATGTATAAATACTTAATTAAATATATAAAAGGTAGTGGAGTAGCTTTTAGTTAAGTATTTATATATTTAATAAATTGAAATCATTTCATAAAGATTTCACATTATCTATACTACACATAAAGAGAAAATTATTACTCACATTTATTTTTTAAGTTAAATGTGGTTTCTCTTATATGTAGCATGCATAATGTGAAATCTTTATGAACTGATTTCAATTAAAATATTATTTATTTTATTTGACCAAAATTATTTCAAACATTAAAATGTATTTTGGATGGAGACCTTATTTTTCAGTAGGAACATACCATGGACCAATATTTACCTATACTCCTTAAAAAGCAACAATGAGTTTTACTTAAAAACTTATAAAAGTATAAAACTAAATGTATTTATTAAAATCCCCTTACTTATAAAAGTGCAATTCACTATTTTTTTGAATGCTTGATTACAATTTAAATGACAAGCTCTCTTCACTCCACCACTTTTCCCCCTCCTTTACATCGCCATCACCATCACGGACAATCATTGTACGACCAAAATCAAAAATAAAAGAAAATAAAATAAAATAATCCAATAGATCTTTGGATGTAGCTGCTTTGCGTGGGTATTAGACTATATAATATCTATAAGCCCTTATAAAAAGATACAGTACATGGCATGATATATATATATATATATATATATATATATATATATATATATATATATATATATATATATATATATATATATATATATATAGCGAATGTAAAAAATTTAAGTGGGGTCCATTGAATTATTCCTAAAAAATTACTCCCTCCGTCCCAAAATATGTGTCCAGTTTGACTTTTCAGAGTCAAACAGGTTCAACTTTGACCTTAAATATTTTTTTCTGTGGTATATAATACTTGATGAAAAATTATACCATTGAAAAGTACATTTAAAACACAATCCATTTATATATTTTTCATTAGTTATTATATAACACCTACAAAAATAATTAAGGTCAAAGTTGAACCAGTTTGACTCTGAAAAGTCAAACTTGACACTTATTTTGGGACGGAGGGAGTACAATATTTCAGAAAATGATTAAGAAAATGATCGTTGATATCTTTACAAAATTAACTGGAGCTCTATACGGGCTACAATTGATTGATAAACTCCACACAAAACGAGTGTTACCTTTAAACCATACCAATAGATACAATAAGTACGTAGAAAAATTTGACTCAACCAGATTTCATCGAAAACTATACACCGTCGTCGCTATACGTGGGTAGTGATCTAGCTTCGGATCAGATAATGGAGATAATATGATACAGTGCAAAACATGATACACGAAAACACATTCAACATTTAACTATCTTAGATTTGGACCCATCATACTCTCCAAATTCAATGACATAAGTCGATCCGGAATATTTGGATTGGCCCCATGAACACCTTTCTCCGCTTTCAAACAGTTCTTTAGATCCGTCACCACATCATTCATGGTTGGCCTTCTGGCAGATGTGTGATCAACACACGTTAATGCTAATTCTATCACCTTCCAAGCTGCATTCATGTCAAAATCCCCTTGTAACCTAGGATCGATTATTTTTTTCAACATTTCCTTGCTCAACCATCGACTTAACCCAGATAACTATGTACATGTTCTCTGATATTGCTTGTCGGCCTGTGATCAACTCAAGGAGCACTACCCCAAAGCTATATACGTCACTTTTCTCCGTTAACCTGTTTGTTGTGTAGTACCTGAATAAAGGAGCTTGTTATAAATTTAAATAAGAAGACCCATTAACACAACAAGATCACTTCTTGATTAATGGGCCCAATTGGTTTCTTGTGGGTAAAAGGTCAACGACCCAGTAAATATATTACTCCAAAAAGCATTTAAGTACAACGGATATGTGTGAATCCCATATCTCAGCCCGTTACATAGGCGAAAAGCTTACATAACAAGATACTTCCTATTTTCTAAACAAGAAAACAAAACCACTAACCAGATGATAACAAAAGACTCTGACAAAAATATAAACTACTTCCTACGACCTTGGAGATTAAAGCCATACATGGCATTAAGAGCATCCAAATTCCCTGGAAGATCATAAATTTGCTTCGAATAATCATCATAGTCATCAAACACATCTTCACACTCATGACCACCACCAAAAAGATTTGCTGATTCGTCGAATGTGTTAAGAACCTCATCATCATCACTATCAGAAACCACAACCTCACCCACCTTTGAAAATGGGTTAGCCCTCTTAGTGGAAGAGGTAGACGGAATCGGATGAGCATCATCATTGGTGTGTCGTAGACAACCAAATATATGTATATAATCCGAGGATAGCACCGGTAAATATGTATCCCCGGGTCGTTTCTCCCAACGAAGGCTAAGACTTGGTTCGTTGGTTCGTGTTCGTGATTCGTGAAGTGAATCGTGTCGTGCAGGCTAAGGGAACCCTAAATTTCTACAAATAAGCACGTAAAAACAAATAAACACGGAGAAGCACGAAAAAGTACGTAAAACACGGAAATTAAATCCTAAATATAAAACGGGATCGAATCCTAAATTCCCGAGCTATTCTCGGGAAAAACTAAGTCAACTAGGGAAAACCTAAGTCCTAAAAGTAAATTTTAAATTCTAAAGGGTTTAAAACGTAAATTTAAACTTTTTAAGTATTTAAAATACTTTTTATTACTTTTTATTTATTTATTTATTTCTTAAAATTTACTTTTAATAAAACGTAAACTAAATTCAAAAGGTAACTAGGAAAAATAGAAAACTAAATTTGAAAATTTAGAAATATCCTAAAAGTAAATTAAAATCTAGAAAATATTTTTTTGGTTTTTTTATATATTTATTTTAAACTAAAAACTAATTATTAAATATTAACTAATTATTAGAAATACAAAAAATAGAAAAATAAGGTGAAAATTAAAATTTATTTTCCTAAAATTATAAAATAACTAAAAAGTAATTTTAAAACTGAAAAACTATTTTTTTTGGATTTTTATTTAATTATTATTAATTAAAAGTAATTAAAAAGTACTTAAATACTAAAATTAAATAAGAAAAATAGCAAAACAACTTGGAAAAATCTGAAAATTTTAGGAAAATTCTAAAATAAGTTACTTAATCTAGGAAAAATAAGAAAAGCTAATTTAGACCACAAAATAAGCAGTTTGACCCTAATAAGCAGTTCTAAATAAGCACTAAATAAGCAAAACTTAAGCTATTCAAACCAAACTGATACAGAACCTAGATACTACCTATTTAAGTACTAATAAGCAATAAAATCACAGAAAAGCACACACAATAAGCAAATAAGCACTTAGACAGATTCTAGTTCACACAGAAATGGGACAAACAAGATGGTCCAAATAAGCTATTTAAATAAGCACTAAAATAAAATCCAAAGGTGGATTCTTAAAGTCAGCTGGCTTGTGAATGTTTTGCCCCCAAGAAAAGTACCTATTGTTTATTTAGATTGCAAGAAAAATCTTTGTGAAATTGGCTAGTTGGCTGAGAATCAGGGGATCTATTCAGCAGGTAGCAATTTTCTAGCTTAATTTTAAGTGCTTAAATGATCTTGGAAATGGAATATTATTGCTGAGCCTTAGAGACTGTCCACCAAAGAACCTAGAACAACAATAAAATCCTAGATTAAGCAACTAATGAAGCCTAGGGAATGGATTGAAAGTCTGCTCAAACTAGTACAGGGCTGCAACTTTGACTTTTAAAGATGAACCTAAGATTTGACTTTTATGAGTTTCCACTAATTACTACTGGTTATCTATGATAAGTGTAGATAGTTAAAGGCCTAATTAAGCTAAATACCACTATTGTCTACCTATAAGCAAAAGTGCAGCAACAGTAACTCCTATATGCCCACAGTGAAGAGTGATTTTGACTTCTTTATATTAAGTCACTAATTTTTTTTATTGAATGTTCTATTCCTAGCCTAATGTAATCTGCATATGCTAAAAGAACCCAAAAGAAACTGCAAGAACACCTAGTATCCTCTTATCCCAAACACCCCTATAAGTAGCCTACTACACTATCTTTTTTATATTTAAGCTTAAACTAACCTAACCAATGGTCAATATTGATTACTTAACTGATTTAGAGACTAATTGGATAATAGAAACTAACCACTAACACTTAGAACACTATAATGCAGATTATACTAATTTAGGCAGTTTAGTACTTAAGGTTTTGTGAATGCAGAAGATTAAATACTACAACCTTGTAAACCTAAAATAAGTAACTA
The DNA here is from genome assembly GCA_014162995.1 of Artemisia annua. Lineage (NCBI taxonomy): Eukaryota > Viridiplantae > Streptophyta > Magnoliopsida > Asterales > Asteraceae > Artemisia > Artemisia annua. The sequence goes on from LBNU01002263.1 coordinate 126,761, forward strand.
GGAAAAAACTAAAGTGCTATAAACTAGTGCTTAATACTACTAAAAGCTAGGAAAAACTACTTGTAAGCTAAAAGGAACCAATGGACTTACTAGAATCACCTCTGACTCAATGAGAGGTTTTCCACAGAGGCCTATCTTTGTGACAGGCCAAGACTTCCTTAGCTCCTTCTTGACTTATCACTTCACAGCTTCAATAAGCTAGAGCTTATTAACTTCTTCTTTCTCTCTTTTTTTTTTTTTTTTTTTTTTTATAGTGTAAAGCAGTAAAAAGTAAAGATACAGGATATTAAAGCTAATGAGTAAATAAGCAGTAGTAAATAAGTAGTTAAGAAATAAGCAGATATAAGAAATGCAGTAAAGTAAAAGAACTTTTTAAAGGAAACTAAATTTTATTAAAAACTAAAAGCTTGAGTACAGAGAGCTGAATACAAAGAAAGCTTAACAATCAACACCTATTTTAGAGCTTAATTCTACACGACTTGGTTACATGAGATGAGTCCTATTTATAGGCTTTCTATGGCGGTTTGAAGCTTCAAGAATCACTCTCCTTGTCCCTTAGATCATGTCCCAGATCCTTCCAATGATTTGTAGCCATTGATTTGATTGATGTGACATCCTCAATCCTGCGTGTGCTCGTTTATTGGTCCACGTGTGCATTCCTAGATTCTTCTGACCTGGTTCTGACACCTTCTAGACCCAATCATTGGATAATGATTGGGTAATTATGTTGAATTTGACCGTGGGTAAATTTAGGGTTCATATGGGGTGAATTGGGGGAAATTATACGCGGGTATTTTTTTTTTATTTTTGTTTAAATGGTAATAAATAAGGGTAAAGGGGCCGGGTTGTGTGGTGTGGGCTGGGTAATGGTTTGGGCTTTGGGGTGGTAGGGGTTTAAGGGATTATTAGTGGGTTGGGTATGATGAAGCGTTTCTAGCTAGTAAGCTTTGAACCACTGGTATCGTTGTCCCAACGAGGGTTGAATATGGATCTCGTCACTCAAGACCGTGAGCTATGTGTGATGAATAAGGTTTAAAAGAAGGTTTTGGTTTTGTCTATACTACAACGACAAATTAAAATAAAGGAAAGCGGTAATACGACATGAAATAAGAAAACAAGTAAAGTTGCATGAATAAAATGACTAAAGAAAGCGGTAAATGAAAGCGATAAGTAAATAAAGCGGTAAATGAATTTAAAAGACAATGTGTTTGCAAAGCGACGCGAATAAGTTCGTTAAGCTTGAGGTAAAAGTTTG
>LBNU01002263.1:162080-193858 GCA_014162995.1 Artemisia annua
AAAAAAAAAAAAAAAAAAAAAAAAAAAAAAAAAAAAAAAAAAAAAAAAAAAAAAAAAAAAAAAAAAAAAAAAAAAAAAAAAAGGTACAATGGTAATACACTAATAATGAGTGTGATCATTATGTTCATAACATTAAAAAATACAAATGATAATAACAATTGTCAGAAAAATCTTTAACAAAAAAAAGGTGCTTGATCTTTCATGATGATATGATGATTATATCATGCTTCTTGGGGTTAGCTAACTAGCTAGGGTTTCTTTATTATTTCTTTCTTTGCATTTGCTAATGATGAACTGATGATGGTGGATTAGGGTACAAATTTTCACAAGGAAATGAATATTGGGTTTGCATGGAAAATGGAGTTTGAGTAAAAGGTGCAACCAATGAAGCATAAGAATGTGCATTAATAGTTTTACTATTATGCCCTAATTGCTCCAAGGCTTTCACTTGTGACCGCAAGAACTTAAGATAATTTGCAGCTTCATCAAGCATTGATGCTGTATCCATCTTGTTTCCACCAGGCACCAATTTTTGCAAAACCCTAATTCTTTCACTAATCCTCTCACGTCGTTGTCGAGCTGCCGCGGTTTGAGGGTCACTTGATATTCTCACATTTTTTCTTTTAGGTTTTTCTACCACTGTCTCAGCTGCGAAACTCACTGGCCGAAAGGCTGCCTCTCTATATATCATTTCCTTCATTTGTGCAATCGCTTCAGTATCAGTTTCTGATGGGTTCCCAGGTTGTTGGAAGTTGATATTTGATGAAGTGGGTTGGCTTGGATTTGATCTGGATCTTTTTGGGTTCGATTGGTTGTCTGAAATATCGACTGTTTCTCTCGTGCGTTTTCCAGATGAGCATTCACTACAACAATTAGATAAATTTACACTTTAATTAGCTACAAAAATGTGTATATAATATTGACATTATAAACAAGAAAATATATATATAAAAATCCCTACATTTCCTACAAAGTACTTTAAGCATGTGGTTGTAGGGAAAAGAAAGATTTGCACTTGTAAGACTCGAGAAAATTTTTGCAACTTCAAAGAAATTGTACCGAAGAAACTAGCGAGAAGCTAGAAATATATGATTTATCAAATTTTCTTAAAACTGTAAAACAGTGAGATGCATAGTAGGCTGGTAGCTAGAAATTGAAGATCTGTTTTTCCAACTGAAACATTTTAATTGATAAAAACCTTTGTGAGAAACTAGATATATATAATTTATCCATCTAGAACTAAGAAATGTGTTATGTGTTTGTGAATATGTAAAGAAAAGTGCGTACAATTGACCAAGCTGTTGCAGCGTTTCCGAAACAACACCATCATCCGTGACAGAATCAGCAGAAGAAACTCCACTAATACCGTTATTATTTCTAGTCACATTAACGTTGTTACACCATATAGAACTCTTGCCATCCGGGAAAATAATGGAGACACCATCATCTGATGCATCATTGCTACTATTTGGGCCAGAAAGCAAACGTTCCAATGAGGCAGCTGCGTTATTGTTGGAAGAAATCACATTCTTGATCTCTTGGAAGCCATTAGTGCAAATCAAGTCATTTTCAATGGCTTGATCGGTCCAATCGGTAGGTGATAAATGGGGTAGTTGATTCAAGAAAATATTATCTGAATTGAAATCGAAGGTTTGTTGTTGATGATCATGAGCATGAATCATGTTGTACCACGAAAATTGCAAATCATCCATAGTAATAGAAGCTTATAAGGATCAATCTAAATTCAAGATGAATGGTTGGATATGATAATCAAATACTTGATGTTTGAAGTTTTAGAAAGATATTGGTGCAAACTTTGACAATGTTTGGAAATTAACAATGTCTATCCTTGCACATGTACTATAGTGCTTTATATATATGGGTGTGTACAACTGTACCAAATACTTATTTTAATGATCAATAATATTTACTATTAGGATTCTATATATTATATTTATTGATTAATTTATATATCCTTTTACAAGATTATAAGAATGAATCAACCAAAAATTTTGGTTTCTTGTTCTGGCTTGGAAAAAATATTTGATCGTTCGACTGGATTTGTGATTCAAAGCATGCTTGTATGAAATCGATAAAATCTTTTTTCTTGTTCTGGCTTGGAAAACAATTTTGGTTTTTCGACTGGATTTGTGATTCAAAGCATGCTTGTACGAAATCGATAAAATCTTTTTTCTTGTTCTTGCTTGGAAAACAACTTTGATCGTTCGACTGAATTTGTGATTCAAAGCATGCTTGAACGAAATCGATAAAATCTTTTTTCCTCTAATTGGTTTTATGCAAGATTGTTTCAAGTATATATTATATTGATGTTCAAAGAAAAACCTACAATAGAATCAATAGAATTATAGAAATATAGCAAAAGCTGAAATGCAAGGAAAACCTTACTAGACTCTAACAATTTTTTTTTTTTTTCTTTCACTTCTTTTGCATGAGTAAATTGTCACATAGTCTTCCATTGTGTAAAATCAATTAGCAGTAGCTAGAGTAATTAAATAATTATTAAATTTATATGTTAATTTTTAAAATTATCTTTTTAGTGATGTAAAATTATATTAGCACATCCAACATTGATAAGGTTCATTGAACCAATGCTTTGACTAAAAATCAAAGCACTAAAAAATTTCTATAGCTAATAATAATAATAACAATAATAGTGTCATATATAAATTTTCCATCTTTTTGACATATAAGTATTTGAATATTATTTTTCTTAAATTTGTTAGACTAGACGAGTACCCGTGCATAACAACGGGATTTTATAGCGACAAATAGTTTATTGATAAAAAAAGTTTATTGGTAATAAACGAAAAATAATGTTTTGAAACCCGGTTCGACCCGGGTGGTTCAACCGGTTGAACCGTTCCAGTCGAAAAATAGGTCGATTTAAACCGGGTCAACTTGCTAGGTTGGGTCGAAAACGGGTTAAATTAAACCGGGTCAATCCGCCGGGTTTGAAGCGTCCCGGGTCAACCCGGTTTGTGTTTTAATTGGTTGTATTTAATTTGGTAGATATGTTTTTAATTGGTTGTACAATGTGAATAAATCATTGTACTTTTAAGTAATGGATAATGTTTTGAAACCCGGTTCGACCCGGGTAGTTCAACCGGTTGAACCGTTCCGGTCGAAAAATGGGTCGATTTAAACCGGGTCAACTTGCTAGGTTGGGTCGAAAATGGGTCAAATTAAACCGGGTCAACCCGCCGGGTTTGAAGCGTCCCGGGTCAACCCGGTTTGTGTTTTAATTGGTTGTATTTAATTTGGTAGATATGTTTTTAATTGGTTGTACAATGTGAATAAATCATTGTACTTTTAAGTAATGGATAATGTTTTGAAACCCGGTTCGACCCGGGTGGTTCAACCGGTTGAACCATTCCGGTCGAAAAATGGGTCGATTTAAACCGGGTCAACTTGCTAGGTTGGGTCGAAAACGGGTCAAATTAAACAGGGTCAATCCGCCGGGTTTGAAGCATCCCGGGTCAACCCGGTTTGTGTTTTAATTGGTTGTATTTAATTTGGTGGATATGTTTTTAATTAGTTGTACAATGTGAATAAATCATTGTACTTTTAAGTAATGGATAATGTTTTGAAACCCGGTTCGACCCGGGTAGTTCAACCGGTTGAACCGCTCCGGTCGAAAAATGGGTAGATTTAAACGGGGTCAACTTGCTAGGTTGGGTCGAAAATTGGTCAAATTACCGGGTCAACCCGGTTTGTGTTTTAATTGGTTGTATTTAATTTGATAGATATGTTTTTAATTGGTTGTACAATGTGAATAAATTATTGTACTTTTAAGTAATGGGGTGTCATAATTAGAGTATTAATTACATTAATTTTCTCTCACATTTGACTTTCAATACTCAACTTTCAAGACTCAACTTTTCAAGTTTGACCATTTTTCTATTATAGATAGTATAGATGTGCGTGTGTGAGAGAGAGAAATGCACATGGACTTACATACGCATAGGCACACGAACGCACAAGGAAAGGAAAGTACAACAAAGGTCTTAGTTTCAAACAAAAACTGAAGTTGAAACTTGAAATCAAGGTAGGGTTTCAAAAAGATAAGGTCCCAATCCAATTCTTTTTGGCCATTTGGATTTATTTTATTTCTTTTCAATATCCAAAATTGAGTATATATTCATTATATATCTTCATATATTGTAAACCGTAAAAAAAAAAAAGATATCAAATAACCAAAACGTACATACAAAATTTTTGACAATGGCAATGACATCGTCAGAGGGGTTTTAGAGAAGTGTGCAATAAGTGCCGTCGAACATGACCTTCACTTAAAAAATGCAACATTTTTATTAGTTTTGTATATAAATACGTATAGATTTAATATCATTTGAGGACAAAACTTTTCTTATATACAAAGGGACTAATCTCCACCATCCATCTTCCCTCTATATTTATTTGATCTAATTGATGAGATTAATCCCAACAATTTAAAAAACTCACTTTCATCTTTTTTTTTTTTTTTTTTAAATATTAATATCTTTCAAACCGTTAATCGTTAAACGAAAAAAAATATACCGTTACGACGAGCATTTAATTATCTTTCTATAGATAGGCACTTTGATATATTTTCGATAAATTTTTTTCTTTTTTTTTTGTTTTTTTCACGTTTTTTTTCGTGGCCGAAAATATCATATGTGATATTACATATGACATGTGATATATATATATATATATATATATATATATATATATATATATATATATATATATATATATATATATATTGAACGACACATATCACATGTGATATATCACATGTGATATTTTCGGCCACGAAAAAAACGTGAAAAAAACGAATTTTTTTTTTTTTTTTTTTTTTTTTTTTTTTTTGAAAGTATATCAAAGTGCCCGTCTATAGAAAGATAATTAAATGCTCGTCGCGATGGTGTAATTATTTTCGCTTAACGATTAACGGTTTAAGAGATATTTAAATTATAAAAAATGTGTGAAATATTAAATGCTTTTAATCTCAACCATTGATCTCTTTTTAGATGAATGGTGGGGATGAGTCATTTGGTATTTAAGAAAAGTTTTGTACTTAATATAACTCGACTCATACGTATAATGTTAAACATATATAAGTCATATAATTTATGTTTATATGTAATTTCTCTTTAGTTTAGAAGTGTAAGAGGACATCTTTGTTGTTATTGCCTAGCGCTACCAAAAAACAAAGAACAGCCCTGGACATCGTTTATGTTACTCGGATCTCAAAAATTTCCAACTATGTGTATATAACACGAGAAATGATGGAAAACTAGAGGTAGAATATCATATGGATAAAATAAGTCGAACTTGAAATCTACTACACACCACAAGTTTAGTACATGGTAACTCAAGATCATGCAAGCCCCTAAATAACTCCAACTTTACTAGATTGTTTTTGTGAGTGAGTTTTTGAAGTGTTTTCATGTGTTTTGTATCAAATTTTGTTGTTGCACTGTAATCTCTGTTTTCTCGCTAGTTTTCAATATATGCAGATATTTTGGCATTGCTCATAGACAACTTAGTACTATGTAACCACAAGGGTGACCCAGTGGTAATTAAGATTTAAGAATACCAACCTTCCAAAACGGAGGTCAAGGGTTCGGATCCAACGGAGAGAAAATTAATCCTCTTGTGGCCACGGAGGTTCACTTGCGCCGACTCCGGGCTATCTAAAAAGGGAGTCGTCTTGGGATTAGTCAGCTCGCAATGTCGAGTCAGAAAAGTAAATCAAATAAAAAAACANTTTTTGTCTTCTTCTTCTTCTTTTGGAACGGCTAATATCATTGATGCTAGGAGAAAAAGTTGCAAGGTATTTGTACAAGAGAGGATCATAGATCCATTCAGGCCATTTCGGCTTCACAATCCTATTGCTATGAAGGATCTAACCATCGGAGATCTAAACATCATCTCCAGCATTGTCTTTTCGAGGAGGTTTTGAGCCGAAGCACACTCAGTTCCAACATAATTTTGCCGAATTGTTGATATCTAAACTGTCTTGGTTTCAAATGGTGTATCAGAACCCATTAACCTAACTCTAAATCTATCACTATGTGTTTTATTTATATAGGTATTTTATATGTCTAGACACACACAAATGCGATCGAACTAGGACAATTGGAATAAAGAATCTAACAAGTACATGTATATTTACTAAGAATATGTTTTGAGAAAGCTAGATATGATATTAAAATGATAGCAAATAAACAAATATTGTGTAACATATGCATGCAAGTGAATAAAGCTGCAAAATTAGTTTTGGTGGCATATTTCATGCGCTCTGTAAAGTAGTGAAGACTGCGAGTAAGAGTCGAGCACTCAGCATCTTTGACAGAAACCACTTTCTAGTTTCGACTTTTAATCATACTTTCATCATAATCGGATTTATGACTCATTTTCTTTATATACTATTTTTATATGCTCATTTCACCTTTTACAATATTCGGTTTTGTTCTAGTTTCTAGTGTAGTTTAATTAGAAATTTACTCTTCACCTTTTTGGTTTCTGAATCAAAAACCTCATACAATTAGTTTTAAGTTTTAGAGTAAATTGAAACTTTTGTCCATGTAAGTTCGTCTATATATCTTGCTAGAAATTATTACTAGTAGCACTAAGCGAAAATCATTCCTCTCATGAATAAGTTATGTAAAATGTCATATAAAAATCACCCGTTTCAAAATGGTTTTCGCTAGAGTTTTGAACTTTTAAGCATGCTTCTTATCAATTGTCTTTAACATGAATGGTTTCTGCTAAAATGGACCAACCTGCATTTTCTTGTAATGTTTACGTATATTCAACTGTTCTGTTTAGAAACAAACGGATCCACTAATTATGCCTAATCAATTCACAATTTTGTAAATCTGCTCAAATTTGGTTTTATGCTATAATGCGTGTCATGATATGACACCGGTTAAATTAGACACGAAAAAGTAAGTTTTATTAGCATGTACTTGCTTGTTATATAGAACATGCCTTGATTTTGATTATATGTTTTCTTTTACTTGTGGGGGTTTCAATATCCTTACCACATGCAGCCCATGACTCCAGCTCAATGAATGGGTATCCATTTGAAGTTTTCTAATTAAGAAGATTGCAACTTCAATTCTCCAAATCTTGATTGTCAACTCTCTTTTTGTTTTTCTTCATTTTTTATTTTTAATAAGGACAAAAAACTTTGTTTTTACACCACTTTCATTCACATTTTTGGCTGGATCTACATAAAAAGTCTCAAGAAAAAGACATAATAAAAAACCAAATTTGTTAGTTAAATACTCAATGTCACAGAATTTTATGTTATAAAGCATGTGGTTATTCCTGATAAATATGCTTAGTTTATTATACCTATACATGAAATAATCAAAAATTATGTCTACTACCCAATTGGACTTATTATATTGTTGGAATCTTTTAGGATAACAGTCTTCTTGAATATGAATGACAAAATCTTCACAATTTCATATACCATTTGCGCAAGAAAACATTCTTTAATTATAAGTAATTGTAGTTAATAAACTTATAAACACATGGAAAACATTGAATATGAATATATGACCCAACTATATAGTCTCAAACACTGTCAATATCAGAAATAATGTTACATATGCTCTTGATGTGTCATTATGTTTGCTAGGTTGTACAATCTTACAACGGCATGTATCATCATTTTCTTACTCCATCTGACGTGGCCTGGCACACACATGAACTTCATATGGTTCCCGTGACGTGGCGTAAGTACATTGGTTGAGTTCAGATTCACTAAATCTACGTGGCACATTACATTTGAGGCCCTGAGGTATGATTCGTTTATTAGAAAAGTATCTACTACGTAATATTTTGGGGTTGCTTAAAAATTCAAAAAGTACTTCTTAGCTAGCAATAAAACGAATAACAAGAAATTCAAAAAAAAAAAAAAAAAAAATTAATAAATCTTTTATATAATAAAACAAAACCCTAAGTGGGGACTTTTCCATTTTAAAAAAACTAAACCATACCTTATAGAAATACAAATTATCAAGCATATTGTACAACCAACTTAAACACAATTCCTGCATTAAATGTCGCTAATACAAATAATAAATCACATTATACAAATATTCAAGCCCGAACGGGCAACGGGCCAAATGGGCTCGAGCCCGAACGGGCATGGGCCAAACGGGCTCGAGCCTGAACGGACACGAGCCAACGGGCTCAAGCCCGAACGGACACGAGCTAAACGAAAATTTTGATATCTGTAAATTTATTGTCAAAAAGAGCATAATAAACTAAAATACATGATTCACCGGAAATTTTTTTTTAGGGTACCCGCCGCCGCAACGCGCGAGTACCCTGCTAGTTCATAGATATTTGCGATTAATGTGGGTATATGGATGGAACCATGGCACAATTGATCATATGAAGCACAATTTCTTTACACTAGGCAACGAAACGAGGGTTGTTATATAAATTAACACTTCGTTGCAAAAACCATTAGGTGTCCCAATACCCCCTGACCCTCTCCGGTTCCATCATTAGAAGTTTAAGTTTGAACATTAATGTTATTGTCAGATTCACACATATGTCCTCATAATTTGATTTCTCACAACTAAATTCTTATACCTCAAAACTCGATTGATTCACACATATGTCCACATAATTTGATTCCTCATAACTAAATTCTTATACCTCAAAACTCAATTGAAACATCCCTTTAAGAGCAATTACACAGGCTCGGGGTTTTCTACAATTGCCCTTGGCATAATTTGCAATAATCCAAACCAACTGGCTTAGCTCAATTGGTCACCTGAGTTCCTTCTGGAGCTTGGGAAGGGGTTTTACCCGGGTTCGAGTCTCGCAAGTAACAAAGTAAATCCGGATTTTCCTCTTAGTGCTAAGCCGTGAGTTCTAGTGGTTTCCATTCGCGGGTCTCTCCTAGTGGTTCGGGTCCTGAGGCCTGCCCGTTTGGATGGTTTAACTCGGGGGTTTGATTTCAAGTGTGCCGTTCAAAAAAAAATGCAATAATCCACTTAATATTGCTAACAATATACTACACTTTTCCGAACCATAATATTTTTCATTTAATAACTAACCCTTACATGTTTAATGCAAATCAGTGAAAGCCCATCCCATATCTTATCATACGCTATCCTTCAACCTTATGGATTTTATCATTAATCTATGAGAGGTGACTTTCACGCTGCAACTTTTAATTTGCACATATCATGATATGTCATATTCAAAGGGGGTGCTTGATGGGAGGTTAAGGGGTGAAGAAGGGGTAAGGAAATTCAAAAAAGCTCACCTCACTCAAATAATGGCGCTTGGTTAGGGAGTGCAAAGATATGTGCGTTTGAAAATTGAGGTGAAAAAGTAAAAAATGGGTTATATTACAATTTTGACCATAACAGAAATTTTTAAATAAAAGAGGTGATGAGACACTTGTCAAATAATGAGTGGCTTTCTACATTTTGTAAAATTTATTACTTTTCAATTGATCGGTATTCAATGAGAACAAAGATATTGTTGGGTACATCGTTTATAAATTTTTTTTTTGTTTTAATACAAAAATGAATGACTTAACTAAAAATACTACTCCTCCCGATCCAAAATAATTGTCCCCCGACAAAAAATACACAGTTTTAAAAAAATATATTTAATTTTGTTTTCTCTCTCTTACATTTTTGCCAAATGACAGGTTTGCCCTTAACTAATTAATTCACACTTCTTTAAATTTTGTAATATTAATTTCAACAAAGGGTAATATAGTAAACTTGACCAAATCCCCTTATCTATTTTTAGTAAAGGACAATTAAATTGGGACATCCAAAAATGGTAACATGGACAATAAAAATGGGACGGAGGGAATAGATAGTTTGGTGGGCTCATCAAATAATAGTAGACAAATACCCGCGCAAAACGACAGTGCATACTGGTAAATAATTATACAAGCGAATTTGTGGTTTTGATATGACCATTAACGCTACATTTACAGGTTTAATTTATAGTCGTTGCGAGAAAAAAGTCTATGAGTTACAAACGAAAAATAATAAAAGTTTGAGAATTAGAAGATTAAACAATATATTTAATAATGATGAATATTGTTATCATTTTTAAGTTTTTCGAATTTTTCAAGTTTCAATATTGAAGAAAAGTCATCCGCCCTTTATATATAGTATAAAGTATACTTCTTATAAACAAATGTGAAAGTAACAATTGTGTACGTCTATGGTTCTAAAAGACGTGTCATGACGCTGTTAAGACGCGAGGCATAACCGCAACTTTATGAAATAGACTAAACCGTCGACTTTACACGTGGCGTGAGATGAAACGTGTAACGGCGCTATAAGTCGTGTTTCCTTTTTTTAATCCAACTCTGATTTTTTTTAAAGAAATGTATAACACTTTTTGTAAATTCGAAATATATGAAATATAGTATAAATTATATAATTTTCTTTTTTTCATATTATGTGCTTTAAGACACCTCTTAAAAAACATTGTTGCTTTGCTATGACTCTTAAAGCGTGACCAGGCCGACACGTCACAAGTCACGTTATTTATAACCCTTTCTACATCCACATGTGCGGGTACGTGTGTACATAGACAACCACATAAACATATGTACATGCATACTAATATACTATATACATGATGCGTAGTTAAGATAATGACAATGTTATCAGATTATTGAAGCTGGCTTAATTTGAATATAAACATATAATTTTAAAATTATATTCGAATTTGCAAGTGGTATAAATGTAAGTAACTTATTTGCACCATTAATTGAAAGCAGAAGGTGCTTATAATTACTGCTTAGTGCTTACACTATCAAAAAAAATAAAATGATAAGTTTTTATGATTTTTTTTTTTTTTTTTTTTTTTTTTTTTTTTTTTTTTTTTTTTTTTTTAACAATGTAAATTTCTAAACATCCCATTGCATGAACTATGAAAATAACTACTAATTAACAATGTCAAATACTCGACCAAAATCTCTTAAAAGTTCATTTAAATGGAAATCAAAATATGTGTTAGTGTGAATGAACATATGTTTACAAGAATAACATTACTCTTGACTCTATTATTATGTTGTTCTTTTGGTAATTAAAACGAACAGCAGCAATGCTGGTGGTAGGTAAATTACACCAACACCTTTACTTTTTGAGTTTTTTCTCCTTTTCTCAATCATTTTTTTGATTTTTGACGAATCATATTTAAGTAAATGATTGTTCAAGTGAATAAATAATGCATCACAAGAATATAATATATGTCAGATTACTTAACCCCGTGCCTTCAATTCTATTAATTTGACTGTTTGTTAAATTTTGTTTTGTGGTTAGAAAAAGAATACTATTCTCTAGTGCCTCTAGAATATAAATGCGTGACTTTATGGTAGGATTGTTGGTGCTGAACACGATCGATTGTTTCAGCTAGAAAGAAAATATGACATGACAATCGATGTGTACGAATATGGACAACATATTTTTTATTTTTTTATGTAATAATTTTCTTACGTATCATGTAAACAATAAAATTTAATATAAGGTCCAAATTCGACAAGAATCACTATGGACCCAGGCTCCCGGCGCTCCCTGCGCGTTTATTTGAAAATCACAAATCGCCGAGTTCCAAAATAGACCAAGAAAGTTACGTTTTTTTTTTTTTTTTTTTTTTTCCTTTTTTTTTTAGTATATATGCTCGTATGTAGTATATAGTAATACATTGATATAGTAAGACATTTCAATTCTTTAATTTCCCATGCAATGTAGAATTTTAAAGTTCAGAGTTTGCATCAACCATAGAATTATAGATCGATTTGTTAATACTAGACGAATACCCGTGTAAAACGACAGTAAATAGCGGCAAATAATTATAATTGCGAAATCGTGATTCTAGTCTGATCCTTGATGCAAAACTTACGGGTTAATTTGTAATTATTGCGAGAAAAAAGTTCATTAGTTAGAAAACAAAAAATGCAAAATGTTTAAAAATTAAACAATTATTAAAATATTAATTTAGTTGTAGCCAGTGTTACTATTTTTAATTAAATGTATAATAGTCCTCTAGTAGTATTCAGTTTTAAGCATTTTAAGTTTAAAAAATATATATATACATGCATTATATGTAGTAGAGATACTTGAAAAAGAAAAAGAAAGAAAAAAAAAAAAAAAAAATCGCTATATAAGCCGAAACAAACACCATCTAAATACTCAACCCTATATTCAAATTAAAATCATATGTGTATCATGTATTTTTGGAATGAATATTTGAAGTTAATATTCAATGCTTATATTGCAAATTAAAAATAAATGAAAAAAGTATAAGTGTCGATGAGCATAAGGTATCTATACCCGAACGTTCAACTACCCCTAACAGGATAGGTAAGGAATCACCTTTGATCTTTTTTATTGGGGCCTACAACTTCTCCAAGCCGACTAGCATCCCTTTCCACTGCGCATTTATCGAACAAAGAAGACGACTATAGGATCGAATTCGCTTTCCTTGGTGAACTGGTCGTCCCACACCTTCTGCCTGTCTCATATGTATAACGTGTAAACAAGAACCAGAAAATACCAACGTGCATCATGCATGTACTAAAAATCATGATTAAGCAAATGCACCAACCGAATACTTTTTAATGTACATATATCACTAAAAAAAAATGTATATATATATCACACTACAAGAGCAAGCTTTTTCAAATCGCATGCACGCTTTGAACGTGCAGAAATATGAACTTAAATAATACCATTAAGTGTGAACTCATATGTTATTATGAGCTCGAAAATTGTAAATCATAAAATTCTGGCTATGTCGTACTTGTGAAAAGTAATCGTCACTACTAAATTTCAACGGTTTTAGAAAGATCACAAAAACACGTGAAATGTAATTTGGTTACAAGGAAGCCTCTAAATGCACCCTAAAAGTAAATTTGGTGTTACCCTGCAGGGGAGGCCCGGAGGGGGTGCAAACCCGATCCCCGCACAGGGCACATTTTCGAATGGGGCACAAATTTTTGGAAAAATTTTAAGCTGTGAAGAGCTAATCAACCAATTTGCTATGAAGAATGCTAGGAGAACTTCACGAATCATCGGTTAACTACTATGGTACGTATTTTTAATATTATGATTTTGTTATGGATATAATTAATTGTTATAACATTAGTTATCATTTACAAAAAAAAGAAAATTTGCTAGGAGCTAGGGGCATTTTTTTCTTGGCTCGCACTGGGTACTCAAATCCTCAGGGCCGCCACTGTTACCCTGGTACCAACATGAAAATAGATCGATTTGAAAGCTTGACAGTACCTTATCGGTGTTAGTTTGGCCCTGGGTTAGAACCGGTAGGATGATAAACTGGAGTGTGAGCAAAAGTTACACGTTTGTTCAAGTGATTGAAGTCCATTTCTACACTTGAACGATAAAATAGATTAATACAAAAGAAAAAAGTCGAATTTCGAAGCGATTCAAGTAAGCTGGCAAGATTAGACCCACTACTACACAAACAGGCAAATGCTACGAAAATTTGCAACGGTAGAATTCCGTTACAATTTTGCAACCGTTTTGCAACGGAATATCAACCGAATAGCAATCATATTGAAAACGGTTGCAAATCGGTTGCAAAAAATAAATTATTTTCTTTTATATTTATTTTAATTCATATTGTTGCAATTCCGTTGCAAATTTTGAAAATTTCCAACGGATTTTGCAACGGAATATCAAAATTAATTATAAAATAAATTATTTTCTATTTCCGTCGCAAATCCGTTGCAATATTTTGTGAATTTTCAACGAAATAGCAATGAATCATTAAAATTAAAAATAAATTAGTTAATTTAATAATACCGTTGCAAATTCGTAGCAAATGAAAGTAAATTTGCAACGGATTTGTAACAAAACTTTATAATTAAAAAAAAAATACTTCTAATTTTCATTGCAAATAGTTGACAATTTGCAACGAGTTTATAACCGGAAAAATTATCTTCAATTTTGTTGCAAATATTTGAAATTTCACATCGAATTCGCAACCAAATCTAAAATTAAACACGAAAATAATCGTCTAAAACATTAAAAGTTCACGTTCACATATGATATATGTACCATGCTTATATTGAAGTATGGAATGATCGTATATTAATTGGTAAGGACGCCGTGAGATGATAAGACTATCTCATAGTCAAGATAATTGTTTATGTATGTACATAAATCGTTATTAAGAGTGGATTGGGATGGTTGTTGTTGTGTTGTTAGGTTTCTCGTGTTGAACAGCTAGGACCTGATGAGTTGATAAAGATCAAGAAGCTCGGGTAACACTTAAACAAACCATGTGTAGACGCCATGTGAGGTAGTATTTGCCCAAGTGTGTGAACGTGTGAAGTTTTTGTGGGATACCTTCTATTTATATAGAGCAACACAAGGAGGACATGTGGTATTTCCTCCTTGGCTCGTACATGAGAGTGCTATGTTTCCTAAAATGTTGGTCGTATGACTGCTAATGTCCCGTGTCAGATTGTACATCTACTTGACCGTTAGTGGCAGATGGGGATAGTTGTCTCATGCACATGTACTATGTAGCCTAAGAGATGATACTAGGTCTAACGTAGCTTGGGTTTGCATGGCTCTCATCATGGGTTGACTCGCGAACCTTTAGTAATGGGCTTGATCCGAGCGTATAGTAAGTGGGCTTGGGCCACTGATACTAATACACTATCAAGTCATCCCAATATAGTATTATGTCATGTAGATGTGAGATGATGCTAGACTTATTTAACCGAGTCCCCCCAGCTCGTGATGCGCTACCAGGGTTCCCTCTCAGGCTAATTCTTCCCAGGCTTATGTCACGTCTGTTTTTCTAATAAAGACTAGGGTAAAAGTTGTGTTCCCCAAGTAACGTATAAGGTATTAAGGGTAATGTAGCATTGAATGTGTGTGTGGGAATTGTAAAAGAAATCTTTTCGAAATGATTAAATTTTGTCCTTTTGATTTTTTCTACGGGTCCAGACCTGTCGATTTGACTGTGCTTGACGTAATCCTAATATTGATCACACGCGCGTCTCCTATGTCATGAACGGCACGCACGCTGTTTGGGTATGTTGGCCCAATGGATTGTTACCACATGTTTTCCACCAATACCATTTTTACCATCCTATAAATAGGGGTTAAAAAAGGGGGTAAGAAGTTATGCTTTTATCCTCTTATAACCGTCGACAGTTTTCCTACTTTTGAATGTTTTTTACCAAGACTTTTGAGAGAGAAGATGGCGAAACAAGGTTAGTCGGCATTTTGTTCTTCTTGTTGTTAATAGGAAAACCTTTGTTGTACCATATTTGCCTCGTTTGCTTGAACAATATGAGAGGGGAGATCAACCACCGTCGCCCGACGTCACTTCCTTTTACCTAGAGTATGCACTGGATTGTAATGTTAGGCTTCCATTGCATCCCTTTTACCTTGAAATTTCCCGTCTTCATAACATTTGGCTTTGCCAAATGCATTAGCTAGGCTATCAAGTCTTAATGCTTTTATCCTGGCTTGATTTAGGTTGAATGCACATCCTAGTTTGCATATTTTTCGTCGTATTTCTTGTTTGTGAAAGCATGGGTCGTTGTGGTCTATAAAGAAGAGGTCTAGGTTTGAGACTGGGTTCTCTATGACTGGGACTGCGAGGGGGTTGTCGTGTTGGCATAAGAACTGGGTATGGATAACTGTTGATGATGCCCTTTTGCCCAGTCAATACGTTATGTGGAGTAATAGTGTAAACCCTGACCTGGAGGATTTTCCTGCGATTCCTCTAGGTAAGCGTGACTTGATTACCCGCTTAAGTGGCCTACACGTTTATGGGAGGCCAATATTGGAGGGCGTGTGGCCTAAACATTTATGACACCAAAATCACCAACAAACTTTGGCTCGAGCTCTTTTAAACGGATATTCCATCTAAGTTTTTATAATTCTTTTACTTCCTTTTTATAATAAAAGGTCATGATTCTTTTTATGATGATAAATATCAATGTTTTAAAACCCGGGTTGACCCGGCCGCTTGAACCGTGAACCGGTTCGGAGACCGGGCCGGATGTGACCGGGTTTTTGCTTGAATGAGAACCGGATTGAACCGCCGGTTTTTTGTTGACCCCGGTTGACCCGTTTTGCTAAACCCGGCCGGGTCATGATTTAAAAAAAAATCAAATAAAATATTTTTTCTCCATCAACGTTTATAAGTTTAATTGACAAGTTGATGTAAGTGTTTGTTAAAATTTTATAAAACAATAAATTAAAGTTATATGTTATTCTTAGATGCACTAACTATTATAGTTTTAATATACACCGCTATAACTTAGAATTATAAATTGATTATTGTTGCAAATTTTGCTAGATTATTATAAATATATAACTTAAAAACAAAGACTTACCGGTAAAGTCTTAAAAAAATTTCGTGTATATAATCAAAAGTTGGGAATAAAGTCGGATAAATCAAGTGATCATTCAACACTACATACTAAGTATACAAAAAATATATATAAGTGTAGAACTGGTTCGACCCGGAGGTTCAACCGGTTGAACCGGTGACCTGGTGACTAAACCGGGTCAATAAAAAAACCGGGTTTTAAAACATTGATAAATATAATAAATAACATTTATACTCTTTTTTTTTTTTTTTTTGAACAACTCATATAGACATATACGTTTCTTTTTATTCAAGTGAAATTTAAGTATTAGGCACTAAAATGTGAAAATTTAAGAACCCGCCTAATATTTTCCAAGCGTCCCCGCCCATTTTTCCCAAAAAATCAAAACCCTACCACATCTCCCTCTAATTTCCGCCGCCCCCTCCTTTCTCCTTTTCACTCCAAGATGCAACTTGTTGATTTATGTTTCTCCTTCACGAGTCCAGACCAAACTCACCACATGTGTAAATATTATTCGACATCAATTGTGTCATGAACTCGAAGTAGCTGTGATACTCATGTCTAATCTTCAAAAGTGGGGTTTGAGCCCCAGTCCGCGGTTAAAGGTCGTTTCCAGTTTTACTTTTCTTCAGTCATATATAATGCTACGCGTTACAACATATTGTTAGATCCCACAATCCAATTTTTGGTGAAACCCAAAACTAGGATTGAATTCAAGGTTCGAATTTGGTCCAATTGATTCTTATTAGTTGTTAATAGCTTCTTATATGTAATTAATTTATATATTGCATCTTCAAATTTGTGATTTTGGTGGATTCGAGTTTCAGGAAAGAAAGTATTATTTCTAATGCTAAAGCTGGTAATCTCATCTTTAATCTCCAATCTTTGGTTTGAGAATGGTATGTCCAATTATACATATAGCAAGTCTATTTACATGCTAAAATTACTTCTTGAATCGTGACATCAATGCAAGTGTGTGCCATGTATAATCAAAAACAAATTATTGCAATTGATATTTAATCCTTTCAACCCATTTATTTAGCCCTTTCATGTTTAGCTAAAGTTGTTAGCTTATTATTATTTTTTTTTTCTTTTTTTAATTTGCAGGTGCATTTAAATGTCAAAGAGCCTTGCGATTCAAGTGTTTTACCTACTGGTACATGACATTAATATGTAAGCTGTTAAAATCAAATAAAGTTGAAAATTTATATGCAAAGTCATGTTTACTGCTTCCATGGTTTGGACTTTGCTTGTTTTTTTTGTAGCGGTTTCAACTTTGCTTGATGTTAAGTGTTAACTTGTTTGTGTTTAGGGAATGTAGGTTGTAAACATGCTAGTATTGCCTAAAGTCTCTTACTCTCTTATAAATTGGTGATTTAGAATTGTGTAAAGAAAAATATCTTTGTAGTACTTCTGATAAAGTTGAGTATGGCAAAAAACATTGTGAGTAAGTGATAATTTTTACTCCTTACTACTTATTTGTACAGCTTTTTCAAAACCTCTTTCTGCTAATGTTTTGTACACCTTAAACTTCTGTTTCTTTATTACCTTGTCAACTACTTGCATAACGATAACAAGCATGCAACTACTTGCATTTCACATATCTTTACAAAATTTATATTTCTGTTACATGAGCGAACTTTCTTTGTATAACATTATAGCTACTGTCTATTACACTTGGTGTTTATTTTACGTATAGTTGCATGTTTCTAACATATGCTTACATGTTTATTTTACTCTGCTACAGATGGGGCTTTTGTGAAGATTAAAGATACGAACCTATGTATTTTATGGATCAGTACGTGCTCTTGATGCGGGCTATACCAGAATTCTATGACAGTAAGGAAAGCTTAAGTATGTTACAGAAAAATATGAAAGAAGACACCTAGAGAGTTAAGGGGCTCGCTACATAACAACTTTCCTTAACCCATGTGTGTAAATATAGGCTACACTTGGTGTTACAATTGGTTCAATTTGATATACTTTTGATACTGAATATTTGTATGATTATTAATTTGGGTTTGATTTTGTTTTGGTTTATGTGTTATTACAAGATAATTAGTAGTAATTAATGGCTATTAATTTTTGCATCAGAAGTTTATTACGTTGCACTTTGTTGGAAAATTTGTACCATTGCAAATTTGTATTTTTGCAATGTCAACTCTTTGTTGCAAATCGGTTGCAAATGCATACCGTTGCAAATTTATACGGGTCTAAATTTGTGGCAATTCTGTTGCAAATTTTTACTGTTGCAATTTGATTGCAAATTTGTGATGTTGCAAATCCATTGCAATTATTCCAATGGATTTTCTTCCCTTGCAAAACTGTCACAATGTTTTTTTGGCCGTTGGAATTCCGTAGCAAAAAAAATTTCCATGGAGCATTTATGCAACGGTAGGAATTCGTTGCAAATCCGTTGCAAAAGACCATTTGCAACGGATTTGCAACAGATTCCTACCGTTGCATTAGCCCAGTTGTGTTGTAGTGACAGATTCCAAACATTATCAATAGTTTTTGTATCATGTATAGAGCTGGACGAGTCACATCTAAGTATGTTAATTTACAAATGTGACAATGTCGAACTCTATACATGATAAATCTCAAAGTACAACAATATTTTGTAAGTTGCATTTGGACTCGAACCATAACCGAACTCTAGTTCATATAGTAAAACTTTTATAATGGGAGAACCCGAAATTTGTATTCAATTTACTGCCGGATTTGAGATCAAACTTGTTTACATACATGTCTTATATTGATTCCTAAATATCGTCCAGAGCGGAGTTGGGGGTGTTTATTAATCATGTGACATTACTTGTCGCCTTACCCAACGTCTATGGAATAATCATGTCGGTAAACGACTTTGTCTACAATATGAGTAGCATGAGTAGAGTAAGACAAATTCCATGAACAAAGGGGATTCACAACATGTTTCCATAATGAAACAGCTCATAGTTCTCAGTTCCATGAATGTCTAGCTCTCGTATAGGGGACCCTGACCCTGAAGCCCCCCTTATCTTGTTTAATTTGGCATGATCAGAATTCGGTCACAATCGCAACAAGTATTGTCTGGTTTATCATCATTAAAGAGCCTTCTGGAAATAACAAATGAATCCCATACGTACAGATGCTAAAATCACAAGATAGTACAAACCAATGATGAGGTGTGGTTGTTCATGAATTCAAGATCAATTGTTCTGTTTTATATATTTTGTCAGTATTATAAGTAGTAGGGATTGTTAGGATAGATATCCAAAAGAAGTTTGTCATGAGTGGTTGAGGGTACCCTCAATTGGTTTTAGGCAAGTTAAAAATAATGCGAGGCGTGACGTGGCGGCATGACCAAGCCTCACGTCTTAGCGGCTAAGGCGAAATTTTTACGTTTATTAGGGGTGGCATAAAGCGGCACAAAATATAAAAATATTTATGTATTTATATCCTATTTCATATATATCGAGTTTACAAAATGACGTGGCATAAGGCAGCATAAGGCGTAACGTGACGGCATGACCAAGCCTCACACCTTTGCAGGGCTTTGCGCGCCTTTTAGAACCATGGTTTTAGGGAATAACAAAAAGAAATGTATCTAACTTGCCTAATTTTTATTCTTCTATATAGCCTTTTCTTTATTTATTTATTTTTTTTTTATTAAAATACAAACCTTTTGAATTTTGACTTTTTGTGTATTTTGCTCATGCATAATAATCATTTTACCCTTCGATATTAACAGGGTGGTTAAAAACGTAAGGGTAAAATTGTCACAAAATACATTAAAATGTCAAAATTTTAAAATTTGTGTTTTAATAGCAAAATAAAAAAGACTGCATAAAACAACAAAATTTAACAAATTAGATACAATTTATATTATTATCTCTTAGTTTTATATGTTAACAAAGTTATCATATAATAATTTGATTAAGAAATTGTTTGTTTTAGCTTACTTTTCCGGCTTGTGAGCTTACAAAACTGTTGAAAAGCTAATAAGCTCAAATTTAAGGGCTTATGAACTTATCAAGTTGAGCCTATAACCTAAGTTCCTTATTTACACTATTTAATAATATAGGGAGGTGTTTATTTTAGCTTATTTGTTTGGCTTACGAGTGATCGGACTTTGAAAAGCTAATACACTCAATTTGTAAGGCGTATGAGCTTATCAACTTGATCTTATAACCTAAGTTTTTTATTTACACTCTAAAATCATATAAGAAGGTGTTTAGTTTAGCTTAGTTGTTCGGCTTACGGGCTTATTGGACTTTGAAAAGCTAATACACTTAATTTGTAAGGCTTATGAGCTTATCAACTTGATCTTATAACCTATCTAAGTTTGTTATTTACACTCTAAATTCATATAAGGAGGTGTTTAGTTTAGCTTAGTTGTTCGGCTTACGGGCTTATTGGACTTTCAAAAGTTAATACACTCAGTTTGCAAGTCTTGTGAGCTTAGCAACTTTATCTTATAACCTATCTTAAGTTTTTTATTTACACTATAAAATCATGTAAGGAGGTGTTTAGTTTAGCTTAGTTGTTCGGTTTACGGGCTTATTGGAATTTGAAAAGCTAATACACTCAATTGGTAAGGCTTATGAGCTTATCAACTTGATCTTATAACCTAAGTTCCTTGTTTACACTCTAAAAATCATATCAAGGAGATGTTTCTTTTAGCTTAGTTCAGCATTACCGGCTTATTGGATTTTGATACACTCAAATTGTAAGGTTTATAAGCTTATCAACTTGATCCTAAACATACACAAGCAAACTTCTGTCGTTTACTGGTGTTTATAGCTATGTTCTCATGTGAATGAACACCGACAACAAACTGCAGATTTACTCTGCGCTACTGTAACTGTAACATGTTTTCTTAAGAGTGGAACACATTTTCTATTTCACATCATAATTCTGGTAAATTAATGTGTCGGGCAACTGGCTATAAGTTCCAGCATTTATTATCAACAATCGCACACGCAATTTACGTATAGCGCCATGAAAGGGAAGTTTGGCGATGCTTTTGGCGCATTTATATGAAATTGGGTCAGGTTTGTGTCTAATCTTTCAGAAACGGGTCAAAAAACATTGAAAAAACCTACTCAGGCTGTCAAAAGATTGCTCCACTAATTGATAACTGAGTCAAAAGAGGTCAAACTAATTTATACGGGATAAAAATGATATAAAATATATTTGTATGCTTATACAGTTGCACTTTTGCAAACTCTTAAACGTATCGCAAATCCCAAGCCTTCAAAGGTTATTATTTAGATAGAATTCAATAACAAAAAACCTAGTGGGAAGCGGAAAAAAACTGATTTTAACTTCCGCAAAGAGAGTATCTGAAAGACCCAAACAGACTTCGACAAGATAAAGAGGCAAATAGAATTGAAAATGGGATGACTAGGGAGAAACATACATATACATATTCATCAATATAAGAAAGTTACAATAAACAGTATTTATCATTATACACCATTACAGTGTAAAGACATTTATGTTCAACACCTTATAGTATGAACAATAAATGTGCCAAGAAAAAACGATTTAATATTATACAAACATATTCTTTTTGGGTTCAATTCTATTGAATAAGAATGCTATTTGATGAGCAAAATTGGATGTTACCTTAAGGCTAAATGTTAAGCTAGATCGTGTTTTCATTTTCAACTCGAGTTGACACAAAACTGTAGATGGTGAAATAAATAGCCATCATCGAAGCTCAAGCAAGCAAACACATTCAATATGAGGAGTGTGTGGAAACATGTCTACAGGTTGTACGCTTTTAAGTCTGTAACATCCCTCTAATTTTTGTTCCACCTGCAATAAGACGGTTACAATTCAAATTAAAGGGGCAACTCCGACATGAACAAAAGACAACAAGTCATCTTGGGTTGTTAATAATAAACACCGAGTAAAATTACAGAAATATAACTAAAACCAAAATGGGTCAAACGGATCAAAATCAAATATAGTGTATTTACATGGTTGCAAGTAATGTTGTTCGGGTACGGGCTGGAGGGTTGGCATCACCTAGCCCAAGCATGGCCAATTAAGTTAATCGAGACGAACTCCCAACCCAAACTTGGACAAGTTTGACCTAGGTGACCCGGACCCAAACTCTTGTAACCCGTTCATCTAACTGTGGTGGCAGGTCAAAAGGGTTAAAAAGCACCGAGATTCGGTAGGCTATTTGAATTTATGAATATAATTTCTTTTAGTAAGTTACAATTAGTGGAGTGCAAAAATTGACCTATACCAAAGAACCAAACCGGGCGTGTATGAGAGAAAACGGTATTGGTGATAATTCGGGCAAAAATTGACCTATACCAAAGAACCAAACCGGGTGTGTATGAGAGAAAACGGTATTGGTGATAATTCGGTCTATAATTGGTAGTCACAGAGATACTCACCGAACAATGAGACAATAAATTTGATAGTACAAAGATACTCACCGAACCATGACAAAGATAATCAAGGTCGCGTGCACATGTGGCAGGGTTACATGATACATACACAATCCGTGGTGCCTTCAACTTTAGCAGGTATTTAATCAAGTTAGTATGCATGCCTGGTCTGTTGGGATCTGCAGATAGATATGAAAGTTTCAGCTAGCCAGAATCTAAATTCATTACTACATGAACAAGCAAAGTAAATATTCATGGCATCAAGGAGCCATACCTGATATGACAATGTCCGGTTTTGGAAATTCCTTCCCAAAACTATCACTAATTTTATTCAGATCCCCTTGGATAAATGTGGCATTGTCGAGACCATTAAGCTTGGCATTCCGTCGAGCATCAGAGATAGCTTCAGGAACTACTTCATAGCCATAAACATGTTTTACCCTGTAATAAAATCGAAAATACCAACATCACAACCATAGTAAAAGGTATTCAATATATTTGACCTGAGCGAGAGAAGTGATTGTACTTTTTGGCTAGTGTCAGGCCAATTGTTCCAGTTCCACAAAACAGGTCAAGAACTATTTCTGAACCATCTCCTTTGAGACCAGCACATTCTTCTACTAGCTTGTAAAGAATCTCAGCCTGCATCACAATGTTCACATTATTGTTAAAACAGGTAAACAGATGAGGTTTTTCCCTGTTCGGTGGGTTCCGTCAATATTTTTTTACCATTTTTCCATAAACTACATAAATAACAAAATGTATTAATCTAGCATTTTTTTAAGAGAAAAGGTTGTAAGTTTCTAAAGTTTACCCAATTACCGTGTTAGATATAACAGTGATGGGAGTTGGCCGAGCAAGCCAGTACAACGCAACCATATTGACTTGTCCTTTGATTTACCCATTTTGACCCATTACCCAACCCACGTGATCTGCCCGTTTTGACACCTAGAGTCAATTATGATAAATGGTAACAATTAGAGGCAAGCATGCCACCATAACTTAACATAATGATTTAATTAAACAAGTTCTAGAGCAATTAGAATCTATTTTGGTACATACCTGGTGTGCGTTTGTCTGGAAGAAGGAGTTGGCAGAAATTTCGAATGCTAGTCCTCTTAAGATCTCTGTGATAGTAGCTTTCCCATATAGTGTGTACTCTTGCTCTCCAACAGATGTATTACCAACAGAGGTATTTATATTGTTCACGATGCTTACCTGAAAATAAATAAATAAATAAATAAGAGAAAAAAAAAAAAAACAAAAAAAAAACAAAACAAGGAAAAAAAACAAAACAAAACAAAAAAAACAAAACAAAACAAAACAAAAAAAACAAAACAAAACAAAAAAAAAACAAAAAAACAAAAAAAAAAAACTACCTGATGAAACAACTGAAGGGACAACTACCAAGTCAAATGTAAAAAGGAACGGGTCAAAATGTCAAATGTGCTACAAGTCGGCAAAAATGTATTTTTGACCCGCTCATCTTGACCCATACCCAACTTGGCCAGTTTTGCCACCTCTACTGGCCTCAAATACCATAAAGCTAACAAAAATTATGTATAGATGTTACATACCACTTCTGGGAAAACTGTGAGTTTGTCAACAAGGGGCTTCAGCAGCTCTGGCTTGTAGGAAGACGTCACGAAATTAACCATAAGCTGAGGGAGCCGGGTCTCGACGTCTCTATCAAAAGTACCAGACTTGTAAGAACACATACTAAAAAAAATCTACTTACAAGAAGTTTAACTACTATAATATTAAATGATTAAAATTAGCAATAACTTGTTTATGTCTAGTATAAAGACCACTTTGGTGTAGTTAAAATCGTGAAGTTCAAGGTGTCAATATTAGTACCTTCCGCTTCTTATCATCAGGTGCTTGAAAAATCCAGCATGAGAATGGCAATCATATGGCGACAATCCTAGTTCAGGATCCCTCCAACATTCTTGAACGGCTGCAAGAACCTATAAATCAGAAATGTAATTTAAACAGAAAGTATCTTAAAGAATTGCACTATTGTAATATGTCTGTATATTATCACCTTATTCGCCGGTTCACTTTGTAAAAAGCACTTGTCAACATTTAGCACCTTGTCAAAAAAGCCGGGAGCATGTAATCCCAAAGAATAGACATTGGCATCTTGGCTTTTATCGAGCAATTGTTCTTTGGGCAGCCATCTTTTTGTACCAAAAGAAAATTCCATCTGCATAAACATCAAAATGTTATTTTTTATCAAATGTGGCAAAAAAGACAGGTTAAGACTAGACAAAAGGCCATCACGGGTCATGTCAAATGGGTATGAGACAAAGGGGAAGCAGCTTGGTCTTTGCTGACCTTGTTTCGGTAGTGAAATTGCATATCACAAGGAACAATCGGCTTCATTACATTCTCAAATTCTGGATCCTTTAACGAGAACTTTCCAACATGTACCACTAAATCTCGAACTTGTTCTTCCTTAGCTCTGACCTGAGCCTCGTATAATAGGCTCTGTGTCTTACAACCTCCACAATGTGAAGCATATTCACATGGTGCCTCCACCATGTCGTTATGAGGACTTAGCGTCTTCACTTTAGTCACCTGCACTCCTAACAAGGCCATATCACATCAAACAATGCATATAAACAAATGCTGCTAATAATCAACGATTTCTCGATGTGCTTATGGTAAAGAGATGTCTCTTTGAATAATCAACGCGACTCATATGAAATTTCAAATTTACTGTTCAAACTGGCTTTTCTAACCATTAAAATAATAATTAGTCTCTTCAAACATTGAAAACTGACTATGACCAAATCAAGTCGCATTAATCAAATAATCATTTCTAAAATCAAATCCTAACACCTCATAAACTTTTAACCCTATTAAACATCTATAAGCTTGTATGTTCAAAAATTCATGCAGCATTTCATCAAACACCATATCTACACAAGCTCGCTGACAATCATTTCTAAACGGTAATGACCTAGTTACGGCAAAGCAATAAAATCCTATCAAACATCCTAGCTAGAGGTGTAATCAAGCCGAGTCAAATCACACACTGTCAATCTCAAAACACGATCTCAACTAATCAACAATCATTTTAATCCATCAAGCTTATGGGATTCGCTGATTGGGCCTCCAAAGCCAAAGCTAACTTCATTAGCAAGAAGACACAATCATTTCAAATTTCCATACATCATTGTTTCATTCAAAAACCATACCTACATAACCTCCCTAACAATCATTTCCAAAATACAAAAAACCTACGGTAGCAAATGATTCATTGTCATCTACAACATCCCTAACTAATTCCATTACACTAAACCTATGTTTAGCAAACTAGCAGCAGTAGCTGCATCTAAGTGTCTAACAATGTTAAAGCTAAACACTTATTTAAGGTGTTGTTTGATCTCGACTTAATTGTCTAACTATGGAAAATTACTTAATTTGGTTAGTCGGTAAGGATTTGTTTGCTACAAACCTAATCCATAACTACCCATAGCAATTACGAGCAAAGAAGTGTCGAAATGAAAGCCCTAGGGTGGCCACGCCAACCTCCTGAAAAGGGAGGGCTTTGCTGAGTTTGTGTGGCGGTGGGTTCAATCCCCGTGGATTAGTAGGTAGAAATGTCGGAAACCATGGTTACCCAAACAAAATGAAAGCCCCTACGATTATTGAAAGTAAATGTTTGCTTTATAAAACGTCTGGTAAGTTAGGGTATGTTTGTTAGCGAGCGTTTTGAAGAAACTAGCGTTTAGCGTTTTGCATAAAACGCTTGTTTGGAAACAAGCAACTAGCATTCCTATTTCTTCTAAACGCTCCAAATCAAAAAGCTAATTATAGTAGCATTTACAAGCAACCAGCGTTTCCAAATAAACAGTATATTATAAACCCTTTAAAAAGCTCGTCACGAAACATAGCCTAACAAAACATCCACATTTCAATATAAAAACAACAACAAGCAATAATACCTCAGAGTAATTATTCTTTTTACGCGTAACGCGCCCGATAAACCGCTCCCCAGGAAGCGCACGGTCGCACATAACAACATAACCAGTCTCCTCCACTTTACACAATCCTTTTCCTTTAAACGCCAAACTCTCACACACCAATTCCACTTCCTCCCCTCTCTTTGGAAACAGCCTTCTACTACTTTTTACAACTTTAGTATTACTCTTAGTTGATTCAGAATCAGTTATTGATGAAACCACGGCGTTTAGAGAAGAGTAGCGGTGATGACGGAGAGATGGTTGCAGTTTGGTGGTGAGGTGTGGGAGGTGGCGGAGGGTGGTGTTTGGGATAATGGCCGTCATTGGACGGCGGTGGTCGTGGTGGTTTTAGGGTTTTAGGGTGTTTGGATAAAGTAATATTAGTACTAGTTGGAAAGTACAAATGTTTTACTAGTACAAAACTACACCATATCACTTCCACATACCACCATGTGGATACCCCTCAATTTTTCCGGTTTTTTTTTAATTTATTTTTATTTATTACTCCGTATTTTTTATTTTATATACCAGGGAACATACCACCATGTGTATAAATGTTTTTTTTTTATTTATTTTTTTATTTATTTATTTTTCTTTTTTGAAGGCAACATGTGTATATATACATATATATATATATATATATATATATATATATATATATATATATATATATATATATATATATATATATATATATATATATATATATAGTGTAACTTTCTTACGAGAACCACTTTTATCTGCAAGAACTGCGAGAACCACTTTTTAGCCATTGGATTAATTGATCAATGGTCAAAATTGAATGTGCCATTTATGTAATTCATTGAAAGATCAGACTAATATTTATAAAGCTGAAAGGGCAATTTAGGTATTGTGTATCATCCTAAAAAAATGCTAAAAATATAAAGAGATCAAAAAAGAAAAACTGACATATTACGATCTACCCTCTCTCTCTCCCTCACTTAACCCTAAAAACCTCCATCAGATCTATCATTCAGGCGCCGCCATCCTTTCACCTTCAAACCACTCTCCATGTTTTTTCGTCATACCTAAAAAGTCGCCTGAATATTAACCTATACCATGACATATCTCAAAGTCGCTTGAAAAGTTAACCGATACCCTGGCATCGCTTTTGTACGACTGATCTATAATCTTTGTAATTGTCTTGATTATCTAAGACGATGGAGGCTTTTGGAGACAGAGATGAAGGCGGTGGTTCGCGGTGGTGATGCAACGGTGGTGACGAAGTGCTGCCTTTTGCGGTGACAATATTTGGCAGAGTTAGTTCAGATACTCTGATTAATTGTGAGTATAGTGGTTTACGAAGAGTAATTGCGGAAGAAATGGTAATGAGGCCTTTCTACTTAACTATTCTTTTAATATTTAATTTAACTATTCTTTTAATGTTTATGCTATCGATGTATACAGAGGTGCCAATGATTTTCTTTTTTCATTTACTTGTATACTTCACCAATCTCTATTATATTACAATTAAACAAAATCATGATATGTTACACTATTTTATATTACATCTTTGAAGTAAACGAGAATGACATATATGTTTACGTAATCGAACATTCCATCTGATTGTTATATTTATTTTACTCTTTTGCTTTAAAAAATAAAGGAAAACATGGATCAATCTTCGGGTTTTTTTTTTTTTTTTTTTTTTTTAAGAAGTAATACGTCATAAAATTTGTTTCTTTGTACTTTTAAGAATGGCCATCGGGTGGAGATCCACAAAAATCATGCGACTTTATACAACTATGGCTTTCTTAAAACATGTATGTTCAAACATACGTGTTCAAAACATATATGTTTTAATTAGTGAGATTTAACTAATGAAAACCATATATGTTTGAGAACATGATTTTTTTAACATGCATGTTCAAAACATGTATGTTTTAAACAGGTCTGTTTAAAAAAATAATTTCCTATAAACATGTATGCTTTAAAAAATAATTGCTTATAAACGAAATGCTTAAAACATGTATGTTTCTTTTTATTTAGTAAAAGTAATTATTGTGTTTTTCAAAGACTTCGTGTTTGCCAAACAAGCATGTTTCCTAAAACATACATGTACTCATGAACATGTATAATTTTTAATATTATTGTTGCTAATTTTTGTACTTTTCTTTGTATCAGGTATAATTACAAGAATGTTCACGGCTACAAGTGTGCATATATTCAAACTAATTGATGCACTAGATATAAAAAAGTGATGCAGTAAAATATGATACCTCATAAACGTTGTCAACGAGATCTCTCTTCTCAAACTGGGAATCACGAACTGAATATTTTTCCATATTCTCAGTTTCAACAACATTCAATGCAATACAGAACTTATAAGAAGCAAGCATCTCATCTTGCACATCAAAGAATATTGTTCTTGTATATAGGTTAGAGGCATCTTGCTCCATCGGAAGATCTGTTTTGAATTCTGGAGATCTATACCTTGAATCATGGTCGTTCTTACGCTCAATGTACCTCTGATACTCGATAGTAGTGTCGTGGTGGCTTAAGAATTCAACAAGGGAAAGATGAGGGCTCGTCCATTTACCAAAAAATGGTTCTCACTTTCGGATCTTGAAGTTGTACGCATTAGCCCTGCCATATGAACATCACGCAAATACGCTGGTATCCATCTCTCTCTCATTTGAAACATATCAGCTAACCATTTATTCTCATGGAGTTCAAAATCATTTTTTCATCCTATCGCACTCTCTCTCAAATACTTCAGGTGAAATCTGGTCAGTCCACACAATATCGCATATGCTCTTTTTAAAATCAGACTCACTAAATGTATCAGAACCAACCTGGAAAAACAGAAAATTGTGAATATAATAGGAATGGAAATGGATATAATTTTACTGCATCAGCTTATGAAATAATTAGCACAGCATATGCATGGATATGAAAAATTAACTGCATAAGCTAAAATAAGCAACTGCATCATAAAAGAAATACCTTCGTACTCAATTTCTGCATAATATGCCACATACACAGTCGATGCCTTGAATTTGGGAAGCATTCTTCAATAGCTATCTTCATCGGTGGATCTTGATCCGTAATAAGAACATCTGGATCCTTCCCAAAAGCATTCTTGAATTCATTAAGTAACCATATGTACGCTCCAGCAGACTCATCACCAAGCAAACCGGAAGCAAATGTAAGGCAATGGTTATGATGGTTGATACCAGTAAAAGGGACAAATACCATTTGATACCTAAATTTTATACAATATAAAAAAAATATATGTAAGTGAATAACAAATAAAACAGTAATTAAACAAAATTTCAGAATACGGAAAAGAATGTACTTGTTAGATCGAAATGTCGCATCAAAGGATACTATATCACCAAATGTTTGGTAGTCCCTAATAGCTTCTTCATCAGCCCAAAATAGCCCAACCAAACGATCATCATCACCTGAAACAAAAAATTAAAAAATGAATAATAATAATAATAATAATAATAATAATAATAATAATAATAATAATAATAATAATAATAATAATAATAATAATAATAATAATAATAATAATAATAATAATAATAATAATAATAATAATAATAATAATAATAATAATAATAATAATAATAATAATAATAATAATAATAATAATAATAATAATAATAATAATAATAATGTGATGCACTAAATAATAACAATATGATGCACTAGAGATTTTAACTGCGATGTAACAAATAAGTGAATCACCTTTATAATAATTGACATAAAAGCCAGGCGAATCAAGCTTTCGACTAAGCAACTTTTCAACAGCCATCTGAGCGTCTCGATCACCAATAAAAACACTAATTTTCTTCTTATTATTCTTACAATCACTCTTTGTAACACCAACTCTATCGAAGCCACCATACAACTGTTTCATTAACCTAAAACCGATAGCAGGACCGAAATTCGCATTTGAAACTTGGTAAAGAAAATGTTGCTTTGTATATCCCATATTCCTAGAATTCTTCATAAAAATCATGTCCTTCTCTGCTACGAGAGGATGATTATGTCCTTTTTCAAGCTTAGAAACCTCATAAACATTTCCAACTTTCTTAAGAATAAGTTTGGCTAAACAGCCACATCTAAAATAAGCCTTCCTCCTTTTTTGCTTATTCTTAAACTCGCCAAACTTAATAGAACCATTACTGGATTCAACTTCTTCAGAGATATCGTCATTTGAATTTTTATCTACAGATTTCCCTTTTACCGGTAACCCTTCCTTTGAGCAATAGAAGTACTTTATAGTTGTCTCTTTTCCACCTGCAGCCTGGTACTGTCCACCTTTCCTAACATCAAAACCACCTTTTTTACCATATGCTACATAGAAACTATAGGCCTGATCGATTGAAACAAACTGACAACCTTCTACAGGTTTTTCAACGCAATCAGGATACCATGTCCTATTGCCATTATCGTCACAAGTATAATAACCAACATGATCTCTCACTCGAACAGTTTCGACCTCAATATCTGAAAGGATTACATCATAGTTTTAAATATAACGGATCACATACATAAAATCATTGCTGAGATTTAAAAAACTCAAAAACAAACATATCTACTAATACATCATATTCTTAAATCCACTACATAATAATGTTAAACATACTAATAAAATTTCAAAAAGTACAATAAAATCAATAAGTGCATCATAGAATTATTTTTAGTGCATCACAATTATAAAAAATCAAAATGCTGAAATTTAATACCAGATCAAAAAAATGTACCTATAAACTAAAAACATTAGAACTAATGCATCAAAATATTACATCTAGTACATCACACATATATCAATTTATTCTATTTGAGTATGATTTGAAATTTAAATATTTTTATGACTGATATATCAATTTACATCTAGTACATCACACATACATCACACATATTACACATATTACACCTAGTACATCACACATACATCACACATATCACATCTGCATCAAAATACTTATAAGTAGCAATAAAAAAAAAAAAAAAAAAAAAAAAAAAAAAAAAAAAAAAAAAAAA
>LBNU01002265.1:19648-36173 GCA_014162995.1 Artemisia annua
TGTACGTGCCTTGTACCCCTTTCACGTCTGGTACATTGGAGCTAGCTACTCTATGTACACCCTATGAATTGACGGATATGTGATTATGTGATTAGACCTATTCGAGTGTCTCTGGTAGGTCGGCTCGTGGCTTCTTTATGTTCATATGTCTATTCGAGTGTCTCGGGTAGACAAGCCTTTGTTATTACGTGCTCATTATTCTCTTATGATTATGCTTACGTTAATATCTTTATGACCCTTCATTTGTTTGACTTATGATATTGTTCGGCTGTTCGTTGATCTCTTATGCATTTGACAGATGATATTCCTTTCAGTAGAAGCTTATGATGTCCTATTTCTCATATTTATATATGTTTTGTTTATTCGTTTGCTTTGTTATATATCTGTTCACTGGGCTTTTTAAGCTCAGCCGCATTTCTTTTCCTGCGGCAGGTTTTAGGTTGGAAGCTGGGTTGAGTGAAGAGTGCATAGGAGCTCTTAGTGGACTACCCTGACGATAGATACCCTTTGCATCTGGATTAGTTGGATTTGGCTTCATTTAGACTTAGTTTTATTTTGTATTTTTGTTTTCGTTTTCCCTTTGTATAGAATTAGTATTTCCTTATTCCCTTCGTATTCCCTTTGTACCTTTTATGTTTATAAGTCTTCCGCTTGCGTTGTATGCTTTGTATGCTTTGATATGTCACCATAATGTGGCACTTCTACCCGTGTCGGGTTGGGGTGTTACAATTATGGTATCAGAGCCCAGGATGCGACTTGTAGTACATAAGTTATGGCCTGTGAAGATTTGGACCCTTAGGTTTGCACCTTAGAAGCTTTAGGAATAACTTTGGAAGGTTTGCCTTAAGTTTCGCCCTTAAGAGCTTTAGTATGACCGGTGAGGATTGGGTAGATATATGATCAGACATTGGTTTTCTTGCTTCCGCTTTACTCTGATTTATGCCTTTGCTTTTCGTCAAGCTCTTACAAGATCATTCATTTCAAAGACTTAGAAGACTTATCAGGATTCGCGACATGTGTTTAGGATGCCTTTAGACTTCGTAGTGTGCCTCATAGGTTTCTTTCTCTGGAGTTATCCTTTTGAACTTCAATTCTTGATTTGTTTGACATTCGTTTAGATGCCTTTCGTTCATTCGGAGATTCGCGTATGTATAAATCCTACGTGTTCGATACATTCTATGACTTCTCCTTGCTTTTGATTCTTTCTTCATTATTGATTTTTGACCTTACTTATTCTACCCCTATGAACGTTTTGTGATTTTCATCGTGTATATTCGATTGTCCGATGCATTCTGGAGATATTTGGAGACGATTTTGTTGTGCTAATCTGTTTACATTGGAGATGTTCGATTCGATGTTATTCTGGATTTTGATTTGTTGCCTGCGTATTATGATGATGACGACTATCATTTTATGTTTGTCACCTTTGACGTTCTGTGAAGTTCATATTCTACATCATGATTCTTAACCTGATAATCGTTTATGACCACCTTGTTCTAAAACTCGTGCGTTGATTTCCCCACTGCTGTGAAGATACTTCTCTGATGAAACTCACCTCGAGAGTTATTCGATTTGTTGTGAACGTTAGTTGTGTATCTTTGTGTGTTTTTGTTTTATTCGTAGAGGAGAATGATGATGGTATTTATTGTTGGAAGCTGAATCGTGTCATGATCTGTGTGAAGAACGGGATGTTCTTAGAAGTTTCTTTTCGTATTCGTTGTGATCTCTATGAACGTCGTAATGCTAATTGCATTGGCTACCACTACGACTATTCTTATGAAATTGATAAATCGTGCCTTTCATGAATACTTGGACAAATTGTTATAGTATGACATATTAGGGTGTTCAGAGACGAAAGAGAAACACGAGACTCATCTTCGTTTTCGGTGTTGAATTTCTACGATGGAAGGGAGCAGTTTGAAGTGAACGGTCTTATCAACTCTATTCATCTTAGTTGTACTAATATGTATAGAGTCTTGAAGCAGGAGCTAGATGGGATGGTGTGAAGACGGTGGTGACTACATCGGAGATTTCCACGCACAGGAGGAAGGACAACACGAGTAGAGTTACAGTGGAGCATTGACTAAAACGACTTGCTTGGAAGATGGGCAGAGATTTCTTCTGGACGAAGATCATTCAAGCTACATGGTTCACCTACAATGATCGTGACAGAGAATCGTATTTTGATTCACGCTTCCGGAAGAAGAATAGAAGAGTTAAACGTTTCGGAAATTGAGGAAGTTTTGTTCGCGACGCGTTAGTTTTTGATTCATTCTTATCCGTACGATTGATTCTACCTATTCTGTTATGCCTTCTGATACATTTTGATATTCTGATTTGTGATTGTGATCGTCGGTACGAAGTTATGACCCATCTCTTTATGAGGCTCTTGATACGCATGATGATTCGATTTGTGATTCGCTGATTATTAGCAAATTCCTTTGTTCGTTCAGAATTCGGTAGGAGTTGATGAAGATCTATCGTTTAGTACTATCTCTGTGCTTGCCTCGTAGGAATATGTGTTTCATGTATCTCCTTGTGAGATTTCAACCGCCATCTGTCATTTGTTACATATTTGCTTCGTATTCGTTGGATCAGATTTTTTATGATTTGTATTCTGTGGAGAGTCTGGGGCTATCCTTATAGTCGTATCGAGTCATGAGAAAATTTTCTGTTTGTGAAGATTCTGTTGGAAGTACCTCCCGAGCGTGAGGTTAATTATGACGTTCTTTGGTGATTTGGTACGTCCGTCTAACTTTGGCACTTCAAATTTCGTGGACGAAATTTTGTTTTTAGAGGGGAAGAATTATAACGACCTGAAAATACGATACGATAATTGAACTTTCGAATACGAATATTGCCTAAAGTTTGAACATTTGACTAAGTGTATACTACGGAATAAGTTAAACTACATAATATGAGAATGTATCACACGTTACAAGTATTATAAAAGATCGATTTCATTTAATCTTTGTACACAACATTATGGGCCGAATACTTTTGAAATATTTGGAGATGAAATGGTCATCCTAGACTCTCCTAAAAATCAGTAACCTCACCCTATTTTCCCTTCATTCGCTGCTCATTTTCACCAACTGATTATGTCACTTTTATATATCTTTTGCATTTGCCTCACAAATCTACCATTTTCTTTTACGTGATATGAATCTCATCATTTATGAACATGCCTTTAATCCTTAAAAATCAGGAAAACAAATCATAACCTCCCTCTCGTTCATATGAATACAATTGGGCACATGATTGCATGAGTTTAGGTTACCACGTCCATCATTCAAGCTATCATTACGGGTTCGAGTTTCGGGACGGCGTTTGGGTTTCGGTCTTGATCATATCTCGTTGAATGTTCGTGTTCGTGTTCGAGTTCGTCACCACATTCTAGTTCATTTCGTTTCGATCAGCCTTTGTCTCATTTGGAGGTAACCTTATGATCGTTTTGTGTTTTCGTTGATTTGGTTCACACGCATGTATACATAAAAGACATCAATACTTAACCTAATATAAACGTTAATATGGTTATACGAATAAGATATGATCACATGAAATCATTATTTATATATATCGATTTTTATTTCTGTTTTGAGATCATTCGAGATATGTGTAATATACGGTCATGAACTAGTCTATATAATACGCATTTGTTTCGTTTAACTTAGTATACGAGCAACATATATAATGGCCACCTGAAATGATAAGTATGCGAATGAAATGGTCATCACATAAATCACGAAACTGGACATTATAAGTTGACTTTTGTTTCTGTGTCTTGGGTCTTCGAATCTGCATGTATATTACGCTTATGATCTGATACTTTTGAGGACTCAAATATAATCTTTGTATTGCGACTAAAAACTGGATATATATACGAATAAAATATGGGAGAAAAGCATGCATGGTTACATATTGGAATGTTACTTCACGTGGGTGTCTAACATGAATTCTTTTAGTGTGTGTTGTGTGTAAAATGCATGTGCATGGAATAAGGGTGTTTTGTTTCGGCTTATTTTTCTAAATCGAGTGTGTGTGTTGTTCGACTTATTTTCTAAAACGGAAGGATGTTGGTTTCGGCTTATTTTTCATGCACAAAAGGTGCGAGTCTCGGTTTAAATATAAAAACAAAGAAGGTGTTTACTTCGGTTTATTTTAATCACAAAGATGGCATCACGGATTTGTTTTACTTTCAAAATATAAAGGGTGACGTGTGTATATGAGTGAAGCAAAACGATGTCGGGTTATAAACAAGTCTTAAATGATTTTATAAAAATCTTGGGTCGTCGCGGCATTAATATTAAGATCGTGGGTACGTTNTTATGATTATGCTTACGTTGATATCTTTATGACCCTTCATTTGTTTGACTTATGATATTGTTCGGCTGTTCGTTGATCTCTTATGCATTTGACAGATGATATTCCTTTCAGCAGAAGTTTATGATGTCCTATTTCTCATATTTATATACGTTTTGTTTATCCGTTTGCTTTGTTATATATTTGTTCACTGGGCTTTTTAAGCTCAGCCGCATTTCTTTTCCTGCGGCAGGTTTTAGGTTGGAAGCTGGGTTGAGTGAAGAGTGCATAGGAGCTCTTAGTGGACTACCCTGACGATAGATACCCTTTGCATCTGGATTAGTTGGATTTGGCTTCATTTAGACTTAGTTTTATTTTGTATTTTTGTTTTCGTTTTCCCTTTGTATAGAATTAGTATTTCCTTATTCCCTTCGTATTCCCTTTGTAACTTTATGTTTATAAGTCTTCCGCTTGCGTTGTATGCTTTGTATGCTTTGATATGTCACCATAATGTGGCACTTCTACCCGTGTCGGGTTGGGGTGTTACAAAATCGTTTTGGCTCGATCTAGGATAACAATGATTGATCATGCACAGCGGAATAAAAAGAACACAATCAAAGTTATAATAAAGGTTTTGCTCTAATAATAAAATGATCCTCTATGGATCTAGGTTACACACACTAAAGGTGTTTTTCTTTTTGGTGAAGCATACATAATAATAAAGCCTATTGTTCCTTTTATACACAAGGAACCCTAATACAATAATAAATAAAAGATCAATGCATATCACTACCTAAAATAGCTCATGCATATCCTAACAAACTAATAATAAATATACGGAGTCACTATATCCGTAGAAACAAATCTTCCGTAGGAACCATATCATCAGCAGAAACCATCTATAGCTTCAGCAGTAACCATCCGTAGGAACCTGTCAGCAGACTCCATTAGTAGGAACTTCTAAAATTCCCAACAATCCTCCCCTAATCTTGAATTTGACTTGGTTAAGTTCAAGATTCTAGTTAGATGAGTAACTTCCAAAGCATGAGGATTGACTTGCACACTTGCAGCAAATTAAAGTAACCAGCAGCAACAAAGACTCTATGTCAATAGCAACCAGTAAAAACCATCTGTGAAGACCAAGATTCTGGTAGCAGCTTGAACCTATCAGCAGCAACCAGAATCAGCAGCAACATGAGTAGATTTGATGAGCCTTTACCAAGTAGCTACTCACTCTTGGGCTAGCTAGTCCTTCGGTGGAATTATGACATCACCCTGGTGAACTAGTTACCAGTTCAACACTTAGAACGTGAATCATCGGTGTGTTGAAATACCCTAATGATTTTTGGCAAATCATCACAGCCATAAACGGATTTGAGATGTCTTTACCTGTAGCCGTTTGCTCAGGACTAGCCAATTATTTGGAATTTCACAAGTGAGCATCCATGGTCAATTGAGAACCATTCCAACTCTCAGCAATGAAGCATGGGTGAGTGGAGTACCCTATGATTTTGAGCAAACCATTACAGCTATCAACGGAATTGATGTGTCTTTACCAAAAACCGTTTGCTTTTGGACTAGCCAACTCTTTGATGGAATGCGTCATCATCATGGTGAGTTGATTACCATTTATGGTTTTCCGCAGCCTTTACCACAAGCCATAATCTTGTGGGCTAGTCAACTCTTGTGTCAGTAAGACATGGTGAGCTTAGAACCATATGTGTGGTAATTAACCACTACAAGTACCTGCAAACAAGATAAAACAAAAACTATACTATGTTTTTTTTAATATTTATATTTATTATTATTATTATTATTATTATTATTATTATTATTTTTTATTCTTTTTTATTTATTTATTTATTTATTTATTTATTTATTTATTTATTATTATTTTTTTTAAACTAAGAAAAGAAAGAAAGAAAAAAAAATATGAAATATATAAAATATACCATCAATCAGCTGCAGGAACCAAAGAAAATTGTAGTGCCAACAAAAACACTAAGCCTCCCCTTAGGCGTATGAGGATCCAACAGCTACAAAAATGGTTAGAATACAAATAATACAACAATAAGCCTCCCCTTAGGCTTAAGCCTCCCCTCAATCAATGCACCTGACAAGGACTATTGTTCTTGGGTACCCAAAATGAACCTTTCCTTTTATTTTTCCAAGAACAACCTGTTGAGGGCTTAACACCAGTATCCCATCTTGTCCCCCACCCCATATACATTGGGTCATAATAACTAGGCCAAAAACCAGTCTGAAAATAAGTACTAGTAGGTCTGTAAAACGGTCTAGCAACATGTCTTTTCCAACCGGCTGGAAAAGGTCTACCAGTAGAAACTGGCTTACCAGCAGGGACTGACTTATCAGCAGGAACTGACTTATCAGCAGGATTGGGTCTGCTGGTTTTCACATGTGTTGCTTGTGGAACATATGGAGGAATATCATTAACATTGGTCCACATTGGTCTACTTCTCTTTTGTTTAGCATACACACCCAGTCTCTTCTCATGAAAATCACAATCCTTAATGAGATGAGACTTACTACCACACACAAAACAAGATTTCTTTTTCAAAGACTTATTCTTAACACAACTTTGTTTATTACACACATACTTATCAAAAACAGAATTAGAAAGAAAATTGTGTTTAACAGAAAAAGGAACTGGTTTTGTTTTGGGTTCATTATCAGCTACTTTGGACTTGGGTGAATGAGACTTGTCACTTGAATCACATGAGGCATAGTCAGTGGACTTTAGGTCTGAAGACTTGTCACTTTTAGAACAAGAGACAAAGTCATTAGTTTTGCAACTAAGGTCTGGCAAGTCACTTGACTTTTTGCCATATAAATGGTGTGATCCATCAAAGTCTACAGTAGTGGATAGGTCAATGGACATGTGTTCCCCTCTAATAGGTCCAGGCACAGCATGTAAAGTGCCTTCCTTAACATAGTTAGCTAGGCCTGCTGGTGTTGATTTGCATAGGTCATTCCTAGCTTCTAAGCCAACATACTTTTTAAAACCTAAACCTATACTAGAGTTAACAGCTTGAGTACCATACAAACAATTAGCTAAATTATCACCTGATATTAACCACTTATTATGTGTAGCTATTTCAGTATCTAGCTTCTCTTGAAGAACTTGTTTACCAGATTCTAAATTAGCTTTTACCTTCTTAGTATAGATTAACTCATCTTGAGCACATTTTAAGTCCTGTTTTAAACTTCTTATCTCATCCTCATAGGCAACCTGATTTTTCTGAAACCAAACCTTTTGTTTTTCTAAAGTCCTTAAACCATGTTTATATGACTCAAGGTCTTTATAACACTCATTATATTTAGGTTTTAATTCATCATATTGTTCTTTAAGCTCATTATATCTCAAACTACAACCAAAGACACAATTGTGTACCTGAGATGAGATGCCCATGAAGGCAAATTCTGCAGTATCACCTATAGTACAAGCTTCCTTGCTCATCTGCTTGGATTCAGCTTTTCCTCCATATCTTGCTTTGATTGCCTCCCATATAGCACTTGCATCATCCATATAATTGAAAGCTGCTACATGATCAAAAGGAATAGATTTAAGCAAGGTAGTTCTTGCCTTTGATTCCCTTTTGACAGCAATGTGTTCAGTTGCCGTCGTTGGAGGAAGAATAAAGAGATTTCCATCGCGATCACTGCCAGTCATTTTCGGACTGTTGCCATTTTGGATCACCTTCCAGATATTTATATCATTGTTCGTGATCCAGTGTTCCATCTTCACAGCCCAGACTTCATACTGATAATCCATCAAATAAGGAAACATTACACCATCCCTTTCATTATCAAATTCTGTCATATTAAATGGTTTGGAGAGAAGTTTGCTTGTGAGGTTTGTAGTAGTCTCGAACAAACTTTCACACTAGTAAAAACTTTTAATAAACAACAGTAGCAGGAAATAAGTTTAGCAGCAGAAACACAGATTATCAGCAGCAAAACGAATTCCTTCTACCAGTACAATAAGCTCCTCAAATTAAATACCCCAGCAACCCCACAATCAAATCTACTTTTTCGCCAAAGAACTAATCACACAGCAGCAACTTTCACCAATTTCAATTCATCGAATAGGACATCAGCAGCAACGCATGCTTCAAACCCCACACAAACCAATTGGAAAAAATAAAGTACGAATAATACAACCCCACAATTCTCAACAAATAAATCAGTCCCACACAACGAATATTATAAGCACTCACCTAATTATATCTTCGATCAATACAAAATAGCAGCGGCAATATCATTAATATCCAACACTGACCCCAATGTATTCCGTGAAAAATTGCCCCACAAATAAAAAAATACTCTCAACCTCTTAAACGTGTGCTTTTGAATGTATAATTCTACCGACCCATGATCTTTAATCCAGCACAAGACAAACCAATTTATAAAAGAACAATATTAACTCAGTACGAGGTTTTGCACATATCAGATCCACGATCATAATATTTCATCCACGTGATTATTAATTCATTGACCAATTAATTAGGACCGACCCATTATTGAGATAATAAAACTCAACCAATCAAAACACCATGACAACAGACGTCAACAACATAAATATGTAGAAACCTTAAAAGCCACCGTCCAATGTTATTATTAATACTCGTAACCCACCATCAATTATTAGTACGAGGTTAAATAAATACCTATTCAAGATGCAAAAGACAATAAACAGCAACACCTTTTAATTTATCTTTTGGATCTGCTTTCATTCGACTGTGTGTGCTTCTTCACCACCACTAAAACCTTGAATAAACCCAAGATATCACGAGCCCCTGGGCTCTGATACCAATTGTAGAAATCGTTTTGGCTCGATCTAGGATAACAATGATTGATCATGCACAGCGGAATAAAAAGAACACAATCAAAGTTATAATAAAGGTCATGCTCTAATAATAAAATGATCCTCTATGGATCTAGGTTACACACACTAAAGGTGTTTTTCTTTTTGGTGAAGCATACATAATAATAAAGCCTATTGTTCCTTTTATACACAAGAACCCTAATACAATAATAAATAAAAGATCAATGCATATCACTACCTAAAATAGCTCATGCATATCCTAACAAACTAATAATAAATATACGGAGTCACTATATCCGTAGAAACAAATCTTCCACAGGAACCATATCATCAGCAGAAACCATCTATAGCTTCAGCAGTAACCATCCGTAGGAACCTGTCAGCAGACTCCATCAGTAGGAACTTCTAAAATTCCCAACACTCACCTCCTTCCCTCAACAACTCAAACTCTTCAAGTCCACAAAATGTCTCATCATCTCAATTCTCAACTTTCCTTGAAAATATCTCACCCTATCTTGGAAACATGTCACCTCCTCCAAGAAACTCACATCCACCTCCACCAAATACGTCTCTAACTCTTTCACCAAATGGTCCTTTGGAATACACTCCATCCACTCCACCACTATCTCCAAACATGGAACTTCCTCTTCATTACAACTTTGTAAACAACCACACTATTGGTTGTGCATGTTGACATCACAACTTCCATCTCATCTCTTCCCTAAGAGATGATCTTCACTACATGTTTGGTTACCTTGAGTATCTTCTTTCTCAACCAAATATTCAACCAACTCCTCTTGCTTCTATGCCACCTTCGGCTCCACCACCATCTCCACCATCTCACTCTCCACCTTCCAACTAAGCATTTCTACATGTTTAATTGAATAAATCAAGAGGATTACGTCGTGGGTCAAGCATGCTCTAGGAAGTTAGGACTCCTAGATAGTAATGTAGGTTTATGAGATGCTGTAGGATTATGTGATGAATGTTATTGTAAGACTTTTATGAATGAATGAATGAATGTAGGTTTAAATTATGCTAATATGTTGTGATATTTATAATGGTTGACTTGAAAATGGACCACATTAACCAACCTTAAAATTGGGAAAATACTAAAATCACAACACAACAGTCAACTAGGACGCCTGCTGGCGGTGGTCCTTTATTGACATGGCGGTCCCTTATCACTAAAGGACCGTCCCCAATAAGAGTTAAAATTCTGATTTCTCTTTTATTCTTTATCTGATTCATGCTCTATCTACTTGATTTAACCCTTCCATTATCTCCTTCTATTTATCTTATTTCTCTTCTCAACCCCTCTATATTCTTCTATATATGTGTATGTGCTTTGTTTCTAACTTGTTCTTATAGCACAATACCATAGCTCGATTCCCCGGTGCCCTCATCTAATGGGAGCACTAAACTAGGGGAGCATGTATTCCGTCGATTTCTTTCCTCTCTTCACATCGACGAAGCCTTTTTGATTCTACAAAAAGGGGTAGAAGTAAACGGAAACTCATTAAAAATTTATCAACACTTAATTTTACCTAAAATGAGTTAATATTTTTTAATCATCAAAAAAGAGGAGATTGTTAATACAAATAATGTCAAAAATGTTATTTGCATTATTCGGTCTTCTTACGTTTTGATAATCACAAAATATAAAAATATGTTACGTAAAGTTATGGTTAATAAGTTTTTAATCGAAGAAACTCGTTTCTTCCACGTATCTACTACAACGTCAGTTCAGGTATTAACAAACTTCATACCGACATTAGTAAAGTGATCAAAGGTTTTATTTTCACTAAAACTTACATTTTTATGTATGACAAAACATTTTTCACAAAAGTATTTTTGTGTTTTTAAAGAAATGTTTTATTAAGAAAATAAATTCAAATTCAAATGTTCCAACATCTATTTTTCCCTCCAAACCAGATAAACTTTTACCACGTCAGGACAAAAAGAGGAGCATCTGTAGGGACGGTCCCTTAAATGGACTGGCGGTCCCTTAGCGATAAAGGACCGTCACATATATAAGGGACCGTCTGCTTCTCTCCTGACGCCTATAACTGAACTGTTCCTTCTCAGAAAAATAACCCTCTTGGCACAAAATCATTCTGTTCTTTCTTTCTCTCTTCTTTGATCACTATAACATGTCAATATATGTTTATAATTTATTCTCTCATCCTCTATATCAAAATGCAAGAGAAGAACACTTCATCATCGAGATGTTATAAGAGTCCACACACAA
Source organism: Artemisia annua (assembly GCA_014162995.1). Taxonomy (NCBI): domain Eukaryota; kingdom Viridiplantae; phylum Streptophyta; class Magnoliopsida; order Asterales; family Asteraceae; genus Artemisia; species Artemisia annua. The sequence continues at coordinate 31,048 of LBNU01002265.1, forward strand.
AAGTAACAAGTGTTACGATTCTCCTATTCCTCCTATTCTCTCATTTGTAAATATTGTAATTATATCCGACTTGTGTGTGAGTCGTGGATAGTTGTGTTAGGGTGAACTTGGACAAAGGTGAAAGTCCAAGAAGTGTTGTAATTAGACTAGTTCTTGTATTTGTTGTATGTTGTGTTGTGAAGACTAGAACATAGTGGAGTTCTAGTGTGAAGATTAGGACTTAGTGAAGTCGGTGTGTGAAGGCTTGAATCGGGAAGGATTCAAGTTCTCATTCGTGTGAAGGCTTGGATTGTGTGTCGATCCAAGTAAGATAAGTGTGCTTGTTCGTGTGGCCATATGGGCCTTGGTGTAGATTGGTTCTAGCTACGATTAGAACTCGACATTCCGCTTAGTGTTGGTAAACTTGGTGTAATTTTGTGTATAGATTGCTCCGCCTGAAGGAGTGTGTTGACATAGTGATTGAAAAATCTCGAGTGTGGTACTCGGGGAGTGGACTAGGATGAAGAGTGAGCTTCGTGCCAAACCACTATAAATCTCGACGTCTCCTTTGGTTGTGTTCTTTCTTTACTATTTACATTACTTACATTTTACATTCATAACTAGTCTAGTAGATATCACATAAAACAAGTTTGTAAAAGAAACTTAACCGGGCCTAAAAGAGGTGAAATATTTTTACAAGTAATTATAAACGGTGAAACTATTCAACCCCCCTTCTAGTTTCTACAGTGAGTATAAGGTATGTGTTAGAAAAGAGTGGAATAAGGAAAAAGGAAGGTTGTGGCTTTAAGTAGTTAAGGTATGTGTTTATGGTTAATGTTGTATGAGATTAATGGTTGTTATAGTGTGTTATGTATGAATGAATTATGATCTTAAGATATACCCACTTTACTTACTAAGCATTCATGCTTATGGTTTAAGTGTTTAATGTTTTGTAGGTTATGTGCTAAGAAGGTAATGGATGGTTTATGGCTTAGTGATGGAAATGCAAGATTAGAAGGTTTGGTATGTGATAGGAGCTAGGTAGCATACCGAGCTCAATCAATGTTGTACCCCCGTTGGTCTTACAATGGTTTGTAAAGTGGAGTCATGTGTCAAAATGTATGTTAAGGTTGTCTTAATGATTCGGTGATCAAACGGTGTGTCAAAGTATGTTTTAAGTATTATTGGTCAAGGTTAAAGGGGCGTTTGGATTAAGCATAAATATACCCATTTTGGGTTATAAATGGGTCATTTGGCTATGAAATAAGTTTATTATGTTATTGATATGTGTCAAATTACACATATATTTTACATTGTTTGAACCCACAAAAACGACCAAAAACACACAAATGACCCACAAAATGTTACAAATTCATAAAAATGTGTTTTTATGTGATTCAGGTACAAAAAGATTGAAAACGAGTGAAAAGCATGCAAAGTTCACACAATTTACATTTTCAGTCCCTGGAGTTTCATAAATTGGCAAAACTAGTCCCTGAAAACTTAAAATGAATGAAAAGTCAACTTTAGTCCTGGAGTAAAATTGTTCACAATAGTCCCTGGATAAAACTTTTCAAAATTGGCAATTTTACCCCTCCAAGTTTACAAAAATATGGCAAAATTGTCCCTGGGTATTTTAAATGGAATTATCTAAATATTACCTTGAAATTCATAATGACAATTTGGAACTTTTTGATAACGTTTTGGGAAATTAACAATTTCACCCCCTTTCAAACTTTGGTGGAATACATAAATGGTCTCTGAGGTTTATAAAAAATGAAAAAATATGCAAAATTGGTCTTGATTATCTAATATTCCAGGTATGGTCCCTATGATAACTTTTGAGAAGCTTGTCACATTAAGGTCTTCAAGAATCCAGAAATTAAAATTTTAGTCCTGTGGATTAATGGGCCTAACCAAACCGGATCCATTTCTATTCTATAAACCCAAAACCATAAACCTTATAATCCAAATCTGGCCCAACAACATCAAAGGCCAAACTTTTAAATAAATAAATACGGGTCAAACCAATGGTCAAACCTTCCCTGTGCTTCTCCCTCACCCACACTGAAACCAAAACCACCACTCCACCTAGAGCCAGTTTCAAACAACCTTTCCACCTCACCCCCAGCTGGTTACCTACCTCACCACCACCTCCTTCCACCTATATTACCAGCCCATAATGCATTTAATGCATCCCCACCTTCAAACACTTCACCTCACCTCACAAGCCTCTGTTTCTACTGTCCACTCTCACACTTTGGCTCTAAACTATCCAAACTTGTCCCCTCCACCTCCCACAAACACCAAGGTTCTTTAATTGCAAATAAAACTGCCCTAAGCCACGTTTTCTACTTTTGGCGCAAAAGTGTTTTAAACGGCTAGGATGAATTACAGTGCATCAATGGTCCAAGATTTGTGATGGGATTTTGGCTCAAGGGTCGACAAGGAACTCAAGAGGTCAATAAATAACAAGCTTGGAGCTGGAATGGAGGCACCTTGGATTAGCCTTGGTCACATAGTGATCACATTTACTGCTTATCTTTAAATACTTGTCATTTAAATGCTTTCAAGGTCTTGTTACACTTTGACAAATTGTAATAAACCTTATTTACAGTTTTTATGCAATCTATCTTTAAGTTTCATGTTTTTCTTAATTCGTACCATTTATTTTCATGTCATTTAAATTTCTTGTTGATTATGGTTGTTTCCTGGACTCTAATAGCACACATAAGCTCCTGACAAAGCTTTCAAGCTTTTAGATACCTTAAAAACAGTTATAGTTATTAAAAAGAAAAATACAAAAAGAAATCAAGAAAATAGAAAAGAAATAAAAAATTCAGTGTTTATGAATATTGGAGCAAGGAATATGGTGGATTATGGATTTTTCTGGTTTAGTAGCTTCATGGGAAGCTGTTAGGTTAGTTCTTGGTCCTTGGTTCACTTCCCTCAGCCTTGATATACTTTGCAAGGCAAGTTTTCATTTTTTGGCAATTCACTATTCCATCTTTTTACATTAGTATATTTATGTGTTTTAATGCTTATTAGGTTCAATATTATAAGTTTATGCGATTATATTAATTACTTGTTCACTATAATGCTTGTTGTTTAATTTTTCATATTTCACTGTGATTGTAGCATAGTGGTAATTAATGGTGCTTTGATGTTATTAGTGTTATTATTGTGATTAAAATAGTTCATGTAATCATAATATATGCTACTGAATCTATCTTGTGTCCTAAATCTTTCATATGCTTTGAAAATCTCACTTATATTGTTTTAAGGGTGTGTTTGGGATTGCTAAATTCTTGGTGTTAAGCTGAGTCTAGGTTGTTATTTTTGGTTGATATGAGGTACTCTAAGCTCCTTATGGCTTGACAAACCTTAAGTCTATGTTGTATTCATTAGAAAGTCAAAAATCACAATTAAGATCCTCAATGGTTCACTGAATGAATTTTGCAAGTCCAAATCCTCTATATCAGTGTATAATTTGTAAGTCTTTGTTATTTTCATGTTTATATACCTTGTTTTAACATGTTCAGTCCATAATTTAAGTTGTAAATTCACTTAAGTCAAACTTTAGTGTTATTGTGAAAAAGTCAAATGCTCATATAAAAGTTTTTGAATTAAATAGATAATTTTCCTGTGGCTTTATTTTTAAGTTTCATTTTTAGTTCTTTTGGAGTTTTAAAATTTTGTTGCTTGTGTTTATCAGTATATTTTTGTTAATTTTTATTTTCCATGTTTAACTGCTTATTGGAGTGCTTTTTCTTTTATGATTTTGCCCTGTATCCAGTGCACAAGCCCATTTTCACAAGCTTGTAGTTTGTTGAGTAACAAGCTTGTGCCTGAGATGATTGTTGTTATGTGTAGCCTTTATGGCCTATTTGTTATGTTTAAGCTTATTTTCCACTTTTGTGCTTATTTTGTCACTTTATTTTGCCTATCTTATTTGTCCATAAAACCAACTTCACTGAGTAATCAGTGAAGTTGTGTAGATTTCAAAGGCTCACCAAAAGTTCCTCATTGAACTTTTGAATGATTGTTTTGGCATTTCACAAAGCCAAGCAACTAATTTAAATGTCTCAGTGCTTGTTGAGCTCATTTGAGCTTATTTGATAAGTTTTCCTAGGGCTTATTGTTTGTTTCATTTTCTAAGTTCACTAAGTGTTTTCACAGTGAACTTAGCCATTTGCTTAAGCCCTCTAAAAGCTCATTAGTGATCTATGGATTGTGTGGCTTGGCTTTTTATGAAGCCTAGCAACCAAAATTTATGGTCACATGCTTTAATTCCAATTTATAGCTTAATTGATTAGGCTGCAAGTGCTTTTAAAACTCATCAAATTCATACCATTCACTGTTTTCACAGTGAATTGATAGCATCTTCATAAGCTTATGGAAAGCTGAGTATTGAACTTAAACTTATGCACCTTAGCTTTTTAGGAAGTCTAGGTGTCATACTCACTGGATTAGTCTTATCTTGAGCTGTAAAGCTTATCTGATAAGCTAATATTGGCTTTACATTTTGTTGAAAATCATATGTTACACTAAAAAATCAGTGTATAATAGCTTATTTCATGAGCTCTTATAGAACTTATTAATAAGCCTTAGCTTATGATTTTTAGCTCTTTGGAAAGCTATTCAACCAGACTAAAAGGTTTTAGGCTCATACTTCATTTTGCAGCTTATTCAATAAGCCTGCCACAAGCTTAAACATTGTCCCATTTTATATCTCACTGAGTAATTCAGTGAGATCTGGGCTTTTTCTTGAGCTTCTACAAAGCTCTGTTGTGGGTCCCACAGCTTGAGCTTGGGCTTTTTGGGAAGCCAACCAACCCACCTTGCTACTCCACTCCTTATTTTGGCCTTTCAAGCTTATTCACTGAGCTCAAATGGCCTTTACAAAAAGCTGTAGGGGTGTTTGGATCATTGTGTATCTGGAATGCTTATTAGTTTAATTTAGCTTATTGGTCATTCCCAGTTTACACACTTGTTTATATTTGTCCATATTATGTATTTATATCTCCTTTTTACTTTTGTTTCTAGTATGGAGCTTTTTCAAGCTTGTTTAGAGCTTATGACTTCACTGTGAGCCAAAAAGCTCAACTGAATGAGTCATAAGCTTCTAAACAGCTTATTTCTATGTT
>LBNU01002265.1:38515-57490 GCA_014162995.1 Artemisia annua
AACCTAAGTTCTTCATCTTCGGATGAATTTTCCTCACCCATCAAAAATGAACATTTTTTAAACCTTGCATCTCCAACTCCATCACCCAAGGGACCCAATGAGCTCACTACTCCACCACCAACAAAATCACCCATTGACCCAACTCCACCAAGTGCACCAATCCAAACATCCAAAACTCCATCACCACCAACACTACCTAAACTTGAACCAATGGAGTTATTTGGGTCTCCTCCAACATCACCACATCCTTTTGTACAAGATCTCAATGATCTTCCACCAAGATCAACAAATCCACCACCCTTGCCAAATGAAAACCAAGGCCATCGCTTGACCAAAATGAGCCTTTTGACCACAATCAACCACCACAACAAGAGTCACAACAACCAAAACCATTGTTGTTTCACCCAATCTTCGAAGACATCCATGGTCCTCTATATGGAGAACCTAACTTTGAAAACCATGATCACCCAACTCCACCACATTCTCAATCCCAATCCTTTGAGTCTTTCTTTCCTTCTTATGAGGAAATTCAAAGTATGGTTGAAAATCACCTCTATCAAGCAATGGAACTACAAAACACCTTGCTTGACTCCATACAAAACCCATCATCCACTCAAGAAACCAACAACAACCCACCACCACCACCATCATCAAACGACCCGTTTCCACCCACTCATCACCATGTTTGCTCACAATGTGAGCAAATGCTCAAAATAGGTGAAAATATCAAAATGTTGCTTCACCAATTTCAAGATGAAACCCGCTTTGCTATACAACACATCCTTGAGCGTTTGGATGCTCTTTCCCACGCAAACCAATCTTAGAGCAAGTTTGGAGGCCTTTTGCCCCATTTAGGAAGTGTTGAATTACTTCTACTTATAGAAGTATGATTTTCTTTTTCTTTTATTTCTAGGTTATTTTTTTAGTTTTAATTTTTATTTTTAGAAGTAGGAAGATATTTTTCATTTCTTGTCTTTGACTTTTATAAAGTCAAATTTTACTTGGAATGACATCTTTTTCTACTATCTTATTTGCATTGTTGGTTGGTCATATATGAGTTGTGTTTGTGGTTGCTTATATTCTCATATAATGTGGTACCTTCAAGGTTGATTATATGTCATTATCACCAACTAACCATTTTTTTGTAGGTTAAAAATCCATGTTTCCCATCTTGGCACTCCTTTTAGGGGGAGTATCGACCAAGGGGGAGCACGTGCATAATTCCGCTTCGCTACTCTTCTTTTTTTGTTTTGACAAAAAGGGGGAGAAGATATAAACTTTAAATGATCACTTAAGTAAATATAACATTTTTTTAAGTCTTAACACTAAAATTTGTGAGTTACTTAAAAACAAAGTTTATGTTTTGTCATCAACAAAAAGGGGGAGATTGTTAATACAAATATCGCCTAAAAACGTTATTTATATTTTACGATCTTTGCTAAGTTTTGTTAACGACAAAGTGTAAACTTTAGTTTTTAGTAAAACATAATTTGAGTTTAAAGACTTACATAATTAGACATTTGCTACATTTACATTTCATATATAATACAACATTTTTATATTTCTTAAAATAGAAATGTCACATCCCATTTATGGCAAGTTTGTGTCAAACACATCAATATGCATTTAAGGAAAGATTGTATGTTTGACTCACCATAAGTCTTCTTACACAAATATGTGTTTGACTAGAAATAAGTTGATGTGACTTTGGTTGGTTTGGAATGATTTATTGCAAAACTTACTGTCAGACCTGGCGGAACCTTGAAGGTACACGGGCGGAACCCATCTGAGGGTTCCGCCTTATCCGCCAGAGCTGCTGGAAGTCTTGCTATAAATACCAAGCCATTTGTTAGATTTTTCCTCTATCACTTCTCATTATATTTTGCACATACATCATTTATATAACCAATTAACATTGTCATTTGTGTGAAGTTCTCTTGTAGCAAAGAAGTTCACAAGTTCATATAAAAGTTACAAGTACTCAACATAACGTTGCAAGACTTGTTAGCTTAACATTGTATAGACTTCGTATAGTTTATACTTCATTTGATTGTGTATATTCAAGTTGTGATCGGTTAGTATTTTAGGCCTTAAAATACATAGTGTGATGGGAGTTGTTGTACCCTTGTAAAAGAACTAACGGGAGTGGTTGTACCCTTGTAAAAGAACTCGACATCTAGCTTAGTATCAGTAATCGTGTAAGCGACGTGTAAGGTTTTCTCCGCCGGTGAAAGGAGCTTGTTGACTAGTGAAAGAAACTCTCGAGTTGGATACTTGGGGCGTGGATGTAGGGCAAGGAAAAAGAGTCCTTGTAGCCGAACCACGATAAATACTCGTGTTGTGGTTTGATCGTTTCTTTCTTTATACTTGCATATTATATAATGTCTTTGAGTTTATATCCTTGATTTAACGGAAAGTTTCAAAAGATAATTAAACGAAAAACTGGTAAAACTATTCAACCCCCCTTCTAGTTTTCCACAAAACTTTTACTATCATTATTGCTCTAGAGACTTGTACGTTACTTTCGCGGTTATGAAGTTCTCTTGCACCTATTTTGTCCACCTAGAGATGAACATTTTCGTGTGAATTATGTTTGGCACCCTGAAATTTCAGATATGATTCTTGTTGAACTACAAAGTTTTCCACCGGAGGATGGAGCTGGATAGAACCTGAAGAGGACAGACAACGGTAACCACCCTGGAGAGTAGATGACATTCCTCTCAAGACGGAAGAGTGGACGAACAGAACGCAGGAACCTGGTCAAGACGGCGAACCTGGAGCTGATGAAGAACATACAGTCTCATTTCCCTATTCATCTTGGTCGTACTAAGATGAATTGAGAGTGGAAGCAGATTGGATGATGAGGAGATTGAAGAATCGTACCAGAGATTCACATTACTCAATCACATTCCAAGAAGAAACTACAGAAGGCTTGAGGAACCAAACTCAAGATAATGATTTCGTTTCACTCTCAGATTGGAAGATGGGCGAAGACTGACTACGCGTATATAAGAAGATTTTGAAGAGACGAATTCTTGAAAACGAACCTTATGATGGAGGAATTGATGCCTTAGCGACATGTTTCTTTTAATGATGATTGTTTGATTTTGTTACATCTTCCGAGCTTCATTTGTCTTGTTCGACATCGTTTCGTTATTGATCTTTAAATAGGTCTAACCCAGGAGTTAGTTGGACTGTTAGGTGGATTTGTAGATTTGTTTCACCGATTGAGATAAAGTATGATTATCATGAGGGCATATTTATATGATGCTAGTATTATGACATCTGGCCAACGTGATAATACTTACATCATATAATGTGCACTTGTTGTGTTCATAGGATGTCTCTAGAAGTGCCTTAGTGGAGACCTAGATTTCTGTTTTAGTTTGCGACGATCTGCGAATAGTGAGACTTTACGATTCTTTTGATCTGTACGTTTGATCTGCTTTATCGCCGTGCGTTTTGATACGTTTAAATTCTCGACACGCGAATGTTTGACTTCTGTGTTCTGATAAGAATCCCAAGTTCTGTTGTAGAGCTTTTTGCCATTTGATGTTATCGATCGACCTATTTTCTGCTTTCATGGAATTGATCTGTTACTACGAAGAGCTACATCTATGTTTTGCTGGATCCGTTTCATGATAATTTGTTATGAGTTAAGATATGAAGATTTGGATGTTGAGAATCAATACCTGTCAGTATTCGAGAACACCTTCGAAAGGTTGTATTGAAGACGAAACTATTTGAGAATCTGAAGAGTTAGACTTATACACATCACCTTCATGATTGCTATCATTCGATACATTCTCATTTGATCAGTCCATTTCCTTGTCCATGGACGAAATACCCACCCAATCCTACATCTATTTTTGAATATCTTTTAAGGGGATACGATTATCATCTGTTACGTCCGGTATGTGATTCTTTGATTTGGATTCTGTACGATGTGCCTTTTTTGGGGAACCGAAACTATCTCTGGATCGACATCATTCTGTTTGTTGAAATTTCTCTAAGGCTGAGTCTATGCGAGTCAACTACTCCTTTTTCTGTTAGTAGTTCTGGTGTACCTTCGTGTTGTTTCGCCACCTTACCTTTTTCATTTTCGAGGACGAAAATTCTTTTGAGGGGGAGATAGTTGTAAAACCCACATTTTCATAACGTGCTTAAATTACCAAAATGCCCTTATAACTTAAAATTTCAATAAACACTTATATAAAATACCAAGTAAATCCTAAACACTGGAAATATAGCAACATATGAGATGTAATATTTTATTGTTGATGTACTGATGTATTTTTGTTAGAATCATGTATGATTATATTAGATTATGTTATGGTTATTAACATTTAGCATTTTTATGCAGGTCGATCAAAATATGTTGCACATAATCCTAAAGAGATGCTTACAAGGCAATCAGCGAAGAAGGCTACACCTGCTGATAAACCAAAGTAAAAGGTCGTCAAACCCAAACCCAAACCGAAACTTCCTATTAAATCGCAACCTTCTGTCAAACCTCAACCTTCTATCAAACCTCAACATTCTGTTAAAATGAAAGTTGCTGTCAAAAGGAAGAGGTCTGAGGATGAGAATAAAGAGGATGAGTGTGATGAAGATGTTGGTAGTGATGGGTCTGATGAAGATGGTGGTAGTGAAGAAGATAGTGAGGATGAGTCTGGTGAAGAAGGTAGTGAGGGTGAAGAAGGTAGTGAGGATGAGTCTGGTGAAGAAGGTAGTGAGTGTGAGTCTGGTGAAGAAGGTAGTGAGGATGAGTCTGATGAAAAGGGTGAAGAGGGTGAGTCTGGTGACAAGGGTGAGGATGAGTCTGATGACAAGGGTGAAGAAGGTAGTGAGGATGAGTCTGATGACAAGGGTGAAGAGGGTGAGTCTAAGGACGAGAGTGAGTCTAGTGACAAGGGTGAGGATGAGTCTGATGACAAGGGTGAAGAAGGTAGTGAGGATGAGTCTGATGACAAGGGTGAAGAAGGTAGTGAGGGTAAGTCTGATGACAAGGGTGAAGAAGGCATTTTGGTCACTAGTTAGTGTGTCACTAGTTTTCAGGCATGAAAAATTTTTAGTGCTTATATATGGTTGTGCTGATACTGATTTTTTTAGTGATTATACTGATGTTTTTAATGCTTATACTGATATTTTTAGAAAATCATATATGATTATAGTAGAATCATATATGATTCTACTAGAATCATATATGATTCTTACTAAAATCATATATGATTCTAGCTTATTCTGATGTTTTTAGTGCTTATACTGATGTTTCAGGTTTTTCACCTGTTTTTGAGTTTAATTGGTATTATCTTTCTTATTGATGGCCAAAGAAGCTTGGTATATGGAGTCTTATGTAGGTGAACCTGCCGCAAAATGGGATGTTGGTCTGTGTACAGAATCAGAGCAGCAGGTTTCGTTGTTGAGGCGCATAAAGTTTAAAATTGCCACCAAGATTCTGTTGCACGAGTTGAATGTGCATTCGCAAAAGATTTATGATTATTGTGAATTCAATCAAGAACAAGGCTGAGAGTGAAAAAGATCTTGTTGAGCGTGAAAAAGATGTTAAGAATCAAGAGGTTGATGCACTTTACTGATGGTAGTATATATGGCAAAATGAGTGTAGTTTATGTAGTACTGATGGGGTAGTCTTTTTGTAAAATCTGATTGTGTTAAGCTGATGGTAATTTATGTAGTACTGATGGTTAGCTTTGGGATAACCTGATTGTAGTATCTCATTATAAATTTTAAAATGTTTTTTTACCTACTATATTATTGTATGTTTTAAAGTTTTTATGTCTAAATCGCATATAATTTTTGCACAAATCATATATGATTTGTTAAAAATCACATATGATTTTGACAAATCATATATGACCTGTTAAAAATCAATATGTGATTGTAGTAGAATTATATATGATCTGTTAATAAATAATCAGAAAATCCCAATTCTTTTTTACAAACCATTAATAATCAGATAATCAAACTAACCAAACACAAAGCAAGCACTAACGCTAAACATCATATTTCACAAAAATCAATTACGGTTAGGTAACTCAGGAAAAAAAATATCAATAAACATGAACTTACACCAACTCAGATGGAGATGGAGAGTGTTAAGGGTTTGTTTATGGGTGCCTATATGTGTGTATGTGTGTGTGGGGATGATATGTGTGGTAAAGATGGGTTTGTATGGTGAAGATGGGACATATGATTTTCACAAATCATATATGATTTTGTGAACAATCATAAGTAATTGTAGTAGAATCATATGTGATTTAGTAATGTAACTTTACATCTTGCATTTGTATTCAGTTAAAAATACCAAATCTGCTATAACAATAAACTAAAATAATTCAATTAAACAAAAAATACTTTTCAGAATCACATATTATCCTCGTAACACTTTCCAATAGTGCAATAAAAATAAATAAATAACCAAATCTAAACAAAGTATGATATTCAAGAAGCGTTAGTCGCTTGTTCAGTTTTGACAATTGTCGTTGCTCGTTCACCCGCATCAGTTCTAGCCTGTTTTTCAATATACTTTGGATTCAATGGACATGTCGTCTTACTGTGATTGTTAGTCTTCTTTCCACATAATCCACATTTCCTTTTCCCCTGATATGTTTTCCACTCTTTCTACGTTCTTCTTTAGACCAACATTTGTTTGAAGCATTGGATGGATTTTTGACCACAGGTTTTTCACATTTTTCAACTGCATATATATCCTTAATTCCACTGACCCGTCTTCAAGAGAACGCATAACCTAATTGCAGAACATGAAGGAAAGAAAATTAGAACATTTTTAATTCTAGAGTCATATATGATTTTACTAGAATCATATATGATTTTACTAGAATCATATATAATTTTTATAAGAATCACATATGATTCTACAAGAATCACATATGATTCTTCTTTATTACAGAAAAACGGATAAAATAGAAAAACTTCTTTTCTTCCACTATAATTATATGTGTTTCTTTTCTTCTTTGTTACGGATAAAACAGAATCTACTAATATGAAAATAAGCAACAAAAAAAAGCTGAATAAGCAAAAAAATTAGCTCCATCATATGTGCTTTACCTTGAATAACATATATATTCAACGTGCTCCTTTAATACCACCATTTTCCTACCCTATTTGTGTTTCTTCTCGCTGAATCATCAAATATAAAAATCAGTAGCATATGTGAATTACCTATGTTTTCATCTTCATCTTGATATTCAACAGCTTCATCCATAACCTTGTTTTCATCATCCACCACACAATTTTCAGTGGCGGCGGAGCGACGGTGGTGATGTATTTGATGACGGCGTAATGACGGATTTGACTACGGTGACGGCGTAATGACATATCTACGATGATGTTTACGATGATGTATTTGATGTTTACGGTGACGACGGTGATAATTGATGTCGGATTTGATGGTTTTCGGCTTCGGCGGCGGCGGATTGACTTTTTCCGGCGGTGGTGATGATTGGTGACGACGGTGGATATACGGGGTTTTGTGTGTATGTGTTTTTTTTTATAGATCTGAACCCAGCTCAAGTGGAAAATGAAGATAATTATTTATTTTGTTTATATAATTGTCTTTTTTGCCCTTCAAGTGTAAATAGCAGATTTGATCTCAGCCTTTAGATCAAATTAGATTGTATGGTTAGGATTTTTTTATTGGTTCTATGGCAAGTGGGGTTTCTTTAGGGATCTCAACTCATAATCAAATATCATCACAACCCGGCAAAGTTTATTTTTTATTGGTTCAATTATAAAAATTACTTCATTCGTCTTAAAATTATAGTCTATTTTTTATGATTATTTAAAATAATTATTCACTTTTCATTTTAACCAATAAAAAAAAAGACTTTAGGGAAAGAATATTCTATTTGATTGAATGAAATATATAATGATCCAATTTTATTAAATTGTGTGATTTTTATCTCGGACAATAATTTTGAACTGTTTTTAACCTTTTACCCCTACTACTTGAATTCCCATCTTTCCTCTTAGGTTTGGAAACGAGTCGAGCCAAGCCCGAGTATGCCAGAGCTCGAGCTCGCCTCGTTTACATTTTAGAAAGCTCGAGCTTGGCTCGGTTCGAGCCTTAAGATTTGAGCTCGAGCTCAGCTCGTGGTATGATATATAAAGCTCGAGCTTGGTTCGTTTGTGATGTGCTTATAAAAATAATACTTGGCTTCTTGAGCTTACATGTTCGAGCTCATTTATATAGACCTCGTTTATTTGTTTTGAGCTTGTTAATATACATACACAAAATGTACTAAAGCTCGTTTAGGCTCGCAAGCCTATTCGAGCTTTGTATATTAAGCTCGGGCTCGGGCTCGTTTATTAAATGAGCTCCACTCAAACTCGAGCTCGGGCTCAGGCTCATTTAAGCTTTTTATTTTTTGTCCGATCTCGAGCTTTTCACAAGCGGTCCGAACCTATTGCAAGATTTTGGGTAAGAATCTATTTTTTGTCCGATCTCCAGTAGCGGATCAATTCCAACGAGCCTTTCAAACTAGTACTTTTTGTAATCGACTCTATAGCTCTTGCTAAAAAAAGAAAAAAAAAAAAAAAAAAAAAAACCAAACCATTTACCTCATTATTTTTTCCCTTTTATTCTCTTATAAATCCAAAATCTTGTCTTTCTGGAACATTGCAAGATTTTGGGTAAGAATCACTGTAGCCATCATTTTCCCCATTTCCGTTACAATGTCAATGTCATTTCAACAACCCTAAAAAAAAACAATCTCAGATCACCAACAAACAAGGTATATCTATATATATATATATATATATATATATATGTATTCATCACCTTGATCTCATATAATATGATCAACCCGTTTGTTTTATGTTTGGTTTTTACTAGGTTGTTTTTGTCGCAGAAACACAAGTACATTTTAATCATTTGAAAATGTATCCAACTTTATCACAGTTTATACATTTGACAGGGAATAAAAGTTTGATATATACTAAAGAAAGAATAATGAGTCAAGTTACATACATTTTTAGATTCTTTTTTATATTTCGTTTATTATTATTATTGTATTGAAGTTGCATGTGTATTTGTATGTGTATTTGTATGTGTATGACTTAATTAATACTAGCATATATTAAATTATATCTGCTGTCCAGGTAGATTTGCTGATTTGGTTGTTATATGTTTAATTATAAAATGGAATGTGTAGGTAGATATATTTTTTTATTTTTTTATTTTTAATTGTGAAGCTGGATTTTAGTTTTGCCACTTGATATTACTCTGTCCGCATTTTTGGTTTGAATTGTAGTCTAGTTGCTCGTCGTTTCTTCTGGTGTTTTTAAGTTTCGTGAGCGGGTTATGTTTTTATTTTATGAACAACATGTGTTTGATGAAATGCCACAATGAGGGTATTTAGCTTAGGAAAGTAGTAAGGTAGTTGTGAGAAGAGAACAATTGTGCTAAAGCAATATGGTTGTTTAGTACACTAATTATATAGGAAGAGCTACCGAATCACTAATATGACAAGTCAAAATATTTTCATGGTTCTTCTAGTTCTTTAATATTTCCGGGCTTGCGTTTGCTGTGTTTTTCCTAGTAAATGGGTTTGTGACATGGATGATGTGTCTGGGATACTATTTCGGATGTAAGAATTACGGCTTTATTTTATGAATACCACGTGTCCGATGAAATGACCCAATGAGAGTAACAGTAGTGGTAAGACCTAGTTATAATGCATGTCACCAGCGAATCTTGAGCGAAGATTTATTTAGTTGGAAGAAGCTGAATATATGGTTGTGAGAACAGGACAGTTGTAGTTTCGAAATATAATTATTTAGTATGTTAATCTCATAGGTAAAATCCAAATCGAGAGCTGGAAGTGCCGCTAAATCAACATTATGGCTAGTCAAGAACTCAAGATACCTTGATCCTATAATATATCACAAAAGCAATGTATTTTTTAACGGAAAATTATGATTAAATGACTTCTGTTCATTGATTTTTCAAGTATATGTGCATAACTGCATACATGTCTGTATTGGTTGAACTGGTAAGTTGCCAGAAATATGTTAGAACTCACATAAGGAGGATTTCTTGATTGGAAAAGGTTATTACTCTAGCTTATGATTGACCTTTTCTTGGTAAGCATGAATTGCAACTGTAAAGGTTGAAATAATGATTGAAAATGAAAGAAAACACTAGGTAAGCATTATATATAAATATAATATATACATGTATGTATACATGTATAATTGTAAAAAATATTTGCACGAGTCAAGAAGTGTCTAGAGGCAGAGTAGTTCTAGGCTTCTAGCTAAGATGGAATAAATATTTCATGTGAAGTAGATTACAAGTGTGAAACACTACATTCTGCAACTGTTTAAGTACACAACATCAGGTAAATCAACAACTCTAGTATAAACGAGTGCAGTATTACAACTAATACGTACTCCTATGAAGATTATAGCTTTAGAGGATATATTTGACTGCCATCATTTGTGTTCAACATCAATGATCTTAATTCCTAATTAAACCCTGTAACCGTTTACCAACTACTTGTACTAACAGGTTTAGCTGGCCATGACAAAACACGTATAATATTGAATACGGCATGTACTAGCAGGTTTAGTTGGCCCATCACCGAAGCCTTTTTTGGTGAAAATGGGTCATAAAAGTGTCTTAGATATACCTACTGATCGAATAAAGTATCTTTGTCGTGAGAGTGATTTGTGGAAGCAGATATACTTTAGTTAAATATATCAACCAACTTGAATCATACTATCCTACCATGTCTAGCTCAAGAGCATCCAAATTAAGTGCTAGGGGACCATGCAATATCCAATAGTACATACATATGGACTCTCGTTCACATTTAGGGTAGATGCATGTTTTGGTTAACCACTGTCTTGGTGTTTATTTTTATTTTTATTTATTTATTTATTATTATTTTTTAATTTTTTAATTAATTTTTTTTCCTCTCAATGTATTGATAGGCATGGAAGGTATTGAAAAACATGAATTATTGTTTTGTTTTTTTTGGCGTAAATGTTCATGATGTTGTAGAGTTGGCTTTCCATATTTGCTTGTATAATGCATGCTTATTTCTCTCTGTAAAGGAAACATAGGATTAGTTGGAAAAACGAAGATCTGGTATTTTTTTTTCTCGATATGTTGCTAGCCAAGGCGGAGGTATGAAGGGACTATGGAGGATGGTGGCCCCCCTAGACTTTGGACCATTCTTGTACATTTACTTGTTTTCCATGTGTAAAAAATTTGTTTCTACGATTTAGCTTTCCCATAAAAGACTTTGAAGTTTTTTGGTCCTCACACAAAAACCTTTCAAGCTCCGCCACTGTTGCTAGCGATGGGTAGGAATGTGCTAACCTTAAGGTACTTTCATGGAAAAACACGTATCAGACAATAATTTTCTTCTTGTGTTATTGATTGTTGGTAAATTAGAACACTTGTTAAAAGATACAGTAAATTTTCATTCAACATTTTTTGTAGACATTAGGATAAATGGTATTTTTTTTTGTCAGTTTGACTTTTCATTAAGAGCAATTGTCAAAGAATCATCCTTCACTTATCACTTGTTCCAGACAGAGCCTCTAAATCGTATAGACATTTAGTATTTTTGTATAAGGGAAAACAGTCCAGATGTTTAGTTAGGGTTACAAATTTGCTGTTCCATACTCTGGTATACCCTTTTTATACCAGGGTTCAGTCTTTGTTCTTTGACGTATTATGGATTACTTGAGAGGATGATAAAATCTGGCGGTTAGAATTTTGGCCCATTATCAGGTAAATGGGTCGATTTGGCTGGTGTTTTGTCTTTGACAAGTCATATGGGTACCTTTCTGAAAACATAGCTAAAAATTGAACTGGCCATACGAGTGGAACAGCTTGAAAGTCGCCCAAAGTATACTGAAAAGATTAGAAACTCCTGCACCGCTTTATTGAATAATCTGATAAGCACTTATATTGTATAGGTTTATTATCATATTTAGCACATATATAGAAAAATTTAGTACTCAACTATGATTTTGCCATTTGTAGATTAAGAGGGTCTACTAATCTGTAGATTAGTTGTGCTTGTCCTTAGCTAAAATTCGCATAAAACGCGGTGATTAGGACACAAGAAATGATAGCTTAACTAAAGTTGTGTCATCGCCTCTCTTGATATCAGTTATACTGATCTTCATATTTCTGATTATTGCTTTTTGCTGTAACCGTGAGGTTTTTCTGCATTTTTTACTTGTTAGAGTTGCGTTAATGTGGATGTGGGGGCTTATTATAGTATTTGTATCATTAGACATTGTTATAAATACTTATTGGACGCGTCTATAAGTCTTAAGTAAGGCATATCTTCTAACTAGGAAACTATGTGTCTGAAGCTTGTACAAGTTGCATGTAAATATGTGATGATATTTAAAACTCGTACTAATTACTAAAGTTCTTTATCAGTTATTTTCTGGCAGGATTAAATTATCCCGTACCCATATTCTGTGTGGACCCACTTAATTTTGCATTTCTAATATTGCAGTACTGCATGGTGCTCGTTTTCAGGAAAGTTGACCTACTACTCTAATTAATTACATTAGGACATTTTTGAAAATTTTGGAAAGAAGATGGAAGTTAACAGTAACGGGCCAGAAACACGTGTTCTAACCCCATTGAGATTGTTGAGGGGCGTATGTTGTTTATTAGTGCTGCTTTCAACAGCATTTGTGATTTTAGTCTACTTCGGTTTCTTCACAGCTGTTATCGTAAGACTTTTCAGTATCCATTACAGCAGAAAATCAACAGCATTTTTCTTTGGCAGCTGGCTGGCTTTGTGGCCTTTTCTATTTGAGAAGATAAACAAAACGAAGGTAGTGTTTTCTGGTGATAGTGTTCCTGCAAACGAGAGAGTGTTGATCATTGCAAACCATAGAACTGAGGTTGATTGGATGTACTTGTGGGATCTTGCCTTGCGGAAGGGACGTTTAGGCTACATTAAATATGTTCTCAAGAAGAGTTTGATGAAGCTGCCTGTATTTGGTTGGGCATTTCAGATTCTGGAGTTTATTTCAGTTGAAAGAAAGTGGGAGGTGGACGAGTCATCTATGCGCCAGATGCTTTCAACTTTCAAAAATTATGAAGATCCTCTCTGGCTTGCTGTCTTTCCTGAGGGCACTGACTTCACGTAATGTCTATATTATAATTTCTTTTACTCTTCTATAATGGGTGTGTTGGCTAAGGTCAAAACTGGTAAATTTTCTGGTACGGTTTGATATGAGACAGGTCGGTTTGGGTTTACACAACACTTTCTTTAACATTTTGCTTAGAGGGAACCTTTTCAATTCTTGATCTGCTAAGGGAAAAGTGGAAGCGATTTGATCTTTCCATAATCTGTAAAAAGTTTAGAAAACTGGTGTGTGTCATATTTGATTAGAAAATAAATAAATATTATTTCAACAAGAATGATATTTTGATTAATGAATATAATGGTTGCGAGTGAAAAGGTTTTATGGATTAAAATTTAAAGTATACTTGGCCACTCTCAATTTTTTTTACTTTTTAGCTAATTTGCATGCTTGTTTGAGTTGATAAAGATACACAACTCCAATTGACCCATTCAAAAATAAGAGGATCGAAATTGCCACCTCTAGAGATGTCTTTTGTAGGTTATCAATGAATTATCCTGTCACAAGATCGATTATGCCAACTGTTGTTTTTTGATTCCTGTTTTCTTTATACTTACCTTGTATTTATCTATGTATTTATTTTGATGCAGTGAACAGAAGTGCATTCGGAGCCAGAAATTTGCTTCTGAAAAGGGGCTTCCTATCTTACATAATGTCCTGCTCCCGAAAACAAAAGGTTTTGCTGCCTGCTTGGAGGAACTGAGGGGCAGCTTGGATGCAGGTTTTTGCTCTCCTAATTTCTTTTAGCTTCACGGATGCTCTTTATTACAGCAATTCTTCATACCTGTCTTATAGAGAGCAAAGAGGAATTGGTTGATTATTAATCTAATTGTTTCATATCCTTAACATGCTCCTAAATATTATTGCATATACTATATTGCAGTTTATGATATAACCATTGGCTACAAAAATCGTTGCCCAACTTTCTTTGATAATGCCTGCGGAGTGGCCCCATCTGAAGTTCATATCCATGTTCGGCGTATTATAGTGAACGACATTCCAACATCTGAAGAAATGGTTGGGAGTTGGTTAATGGAACATTCTCCATGAAGGACCAAATGCTATCAGATTTTCATTTGCGTGGTTGTTTTCCTCACCAAGGAACAGAAGGAGACCTTCCTATGATTCCATGCCTAGTTAACGTTTTAGGGGTAATTCTTTTAACCTCCGTCTGTATTTTCTTAACCATTTTTTCGTCAGTCTGGTTTAGAGTATACTTATCGTTGGTGTGTGCATATCTAGGATCTGCCGCCTACTTTAATATCCGACCATCACCCATTTTTACCTTGTAAAACCTTGTTAAACCTTGTTTTATGTTTTTAATAGACAAATTTAAGAACCAATATCTGCGTTGATAATAAGTTGAGTATCTCGTCCTGTATAACTTCATAAAACTCTATTGGTTAATGTAGCAAATTCGGAAAAACAACATTATCGCATGAAGTTCTTTGAAAAAGCAACTTGAGGTTTAACCAACAAACCAGGTCAACCAATCCGGTCTTTGACTATACTCCTTCCGTCCCAAATTATTTGTATACATTTTTATTTCGGGTAGTCTCAAATTAATTGTCCAATACTTTGTGTTTACCATATTACTTTTACTTGAGATTATTATTACAAAATTTTAAAAAATTAATATTTAATTAGATAAGAATAAAACTGTTATATGAAAAAAGAATAAGAAACAAAAAGCAATAATAATTATATATATATATTTTTTATTTCTAAAGTGTGTTTTTGTGAGAACAATTATTTTGTGACGGAGGGATTAGTATGGACACCGATTAAGATCTCCAAAACATGGGTGGAGAAATCCACATAAAGGTTTGCCTTGATTAGATCAAACTATGCTGAATGGTCTAGCTCAGTTGGCCACCAAGATTCTGTAGGGGTTTGGGGAGGGGAGGTTTGGCTAGGGGAGGTCTCAAGTTCGAGTCTCACCCGAGACTTTTACCCCTTCAGGCGGAATAGGAGAAAGTACATGCGGAGTTCAGGGTCAACATATTGCCTAATTGGATGTCACTGCTATCTGAACCACTAATAGCTAACAAGCCGTTCTATAACAATAACAATAACAATAATAATAAATAAATAAATAAAATAAAAATCAATGAAACAACTAAACGTTAAAAGTTGATCTTGTGCTTCTAATCTATTTTTGATATGGATTCACCAAATCCCTTTAGAACCAACTTGGATGGCACTGATCGCAGGGGCGGAGTAAGGAAAAATTCTATGTAGAGCAAAATTTAATCTATCGTTAGCTATTTTTCTTTAATAATACTGTAATGGGTGTTCTATAAGAGTTACATCGCTACATTTAAATTGCTCGTAAGATCAATAACTGAAAGAGTAATATTCGTTAATTAGCGAAATATTTACTATAGTAAAAAGAGGAGCATGTAAGCTCTAAGAAATTGTCCTTGCGTTGAGCATTTTATGATGTTTAGTTGTTTACTAGTGAAAGTTATATTGATGGCCGATGGGTCACCTTCTGCTCTAATCTATCGAGTTATTTCTTTTAATTAAAATGTCGGAAGAATTAATTGAAAAGAAAGGGTGCTATTTGTGTTGCAATTTGCAAAATGGACTAGGTTGGTATGTGTTGTTGGAGCATTTTCACTGAGAGCTTGCAAAACTTTTTTACTATCATCAAAAGTGAGATTGTTGTGGTTTGTGAGAATATACATATATATAATAGTTGTCTTTCAAAGTTTTTAAAAAGCTTTTCTTTTTCGTTGTAGTTTAAAGTTTTTTGGTCCATAGATTGAGAAATCTTCTAAGTTCTAACAATCCTTTTGCCTTGGAGCAAACGGTTTTTGGAAAAAAGTTTTTGATAAAAAGGCTTTCCCATTGGAGATACATTCGTAGCAAGTAATCTTCAAACACAAAATCTGAACTGCAGCATATTATTGCCTGAAAACAAACAAGAGTAGAGTACACCGTGCATCCCTGTCGACATACCCAAATGGACGAACTGTATAATTTACTCCACAAATATATATTTTTTTTAGNTAATACTAATAGTATTATTATTATTATTATTAATATTAATAATAATAATAATAATAATAATAATAATAATAATAATAATAATAATAATAATAATAAATAAATAAATAAATAAATAAAATAAAAATCAATGAAACAACTAAACCTTAAAAGTTGATCTTGTGCTTCTAATCTATTTTTGATATGGATTCACCAAATCCCTTTAGAACCAACTTGGATGGCATTGATCGCAGGGGCGGAGTAAGGAAAAATTCTATGTAGAGCAAAATTTAATCTATCTTTAGCTATTTTTCTTTAATAATACTGTAATGGGTGTTCTATAAGAGTTACATCGCTACATTTAAATTGCTCGTAAGATCAATAACTGCAAGAGTAATATTCGTTAATTAGCGAAATATTTACTATAGTAAAAAGAGGAGCATGTAAGCTCTAAGAAATTGTCCTTGCGTTGAGCATTTTATGATGTTTAGTTGTTTACTAGTGAAAGTTATATTGATGGCCGATGGGTCACCTTCTGATCTATTCTATCGAGTTATTTCTTTTAATTAAAATGTCGGAAGAATTAATTGAAAAGAAAGGGTGCTATTTGTGTTGCAATTTGCAAAATGGACTAGGTTGGTATGTGTTGTTGGAGCATTTTCACTGAGAGCTTGCAAAACTTTTTTACTATCATCAAAAGTGAGATTGTTGTGGTTTGTGAGAATATACATGCATATAATAGTTGTCTTTCAAAGTTTTTAAAAAGCTTTTCTTTTTCGTTGAAGTTTAAAGTTTTTTGGTCCATAGATTGAGAAATCATCTAAGTTCTAACAATCCTTTTGCCTTGGAGCAAACGGTTTTTGGAAAAAAGTTTTTGATAAAAAGGCTTTCCCATTGGAGATACATTCGTAGCAAGTAATCTTCAAACACAAAATCTGAACTGCAGCATATTATTGCCTGAAAACAAACAAGAGTAGAGTACACCGTGCATCCCTCTCGACATACCCAAATGGACTAACTGTGTAATTTACTCCACAAATATATACTGTATTTTTTTAGAAAGGCTACCCCACAAATAATGGACACATGTTGAATATCATCACAGCTTCTGCAAGATTTAGGCGATGGACCTACTAACAATAACACCATGCACAAACCCAAAAGCACACCTATCGATACGGTATCTCTCATCCATACATACCCTATCTATACTCATGAAATGCCCCACAACAATAATATGCGTACTGTCTCTGTACGTGCTATATGTAGAGGAACGAAAAAAAATGCACCATCACACAGATTTATCATTTGCAAAACGAAAAAATGGTACAACTAAACGACCAAGAGCTTATCCTTGTCACCATTTCAGTAGCTATCTTAGCAATGCTATGGTACAAGTTGACGCTTTCGAGTTCATCAAATGGTGCACCATCTTTGCCACCAGGCCCTCGTTCGTTACCGGTTGTTGGGTACCTTCCATTTCTTAGTGCGGACTTGCACAAACAGTTCACCAACATGGCTAACACCTACGGGCCTATTTTTAAGTTTTATTTAGGGACAAGCAGGCTTTACGTTGTCATAAATACCCCAGAATTAGCAAAGGCTGTTGTTCGTGACCAGGACGAGGCTTTTTCTAACCGCGACCAAACAGTTGCTGCTTCAGTAATAAGTTACGGAGGCCAAGATTTGGCAATTTCTAAAAACAACTCACATTGGCGCAAACTTCGTAAGATATTTGTCCATGAGGTTATGAGCAGCAGGAGTCTTGAAGCATGTGGTTGTTTCCGAAGGGATCAAGTTAGAAAAACAATTATGAATGTTTTTAGTAATATTGGTAAACCAATCAATATTAGCGAGATTGCTTTCATGACAGAAGGGAACGTCATAACAAGCATGATTTTTGATAATACATTAGATCATTTTGGAGATAGTTTTGGAGCTGAATTACAAATGGTGTCTGCAAAAATTGCTGAGATTTTTGGACAGCCAAATTTATCCGATTTCTTCCCCAGTCTCGCTAGGTTTGATCTACAAGGTATCGAGCGGGACATGAAGAAGCAACTTGACAAGTTGGATAATATTTTCACAAGCATCATTGAAGAACGAATCAAATCTAGCTCAACAAAATCAGAAGATGGAGTTGGACAAGATAACGGAAAAAATGATTTTTTACAAATATTATTAGATCTCAAGGATAAAGAAGGTCCAACATCGCTTAACATCACTCAAATTAAGGCGCTTATCTTGGTAAGATTTGTTTCTAAAAACCACTCCTCTTTGATTTATTGTCCTTGCTTTTGTATGTTTCAGGTTTGGTTTGTCAATTTAAAGTTTTAATTTTTTGCGTTTTTGGTTAAGGGTCTGTGTTTTTCTTGTATTGTATTTGTAGGGTGTCGAGGGTTGGGTTTGGTCATCGTTGCTCCGAATCGTGATCTGTCTTCTTCTTTCTGTTGTTAATAATGTTGTGAGAGAAGATGACCGTTTATATTATCGAGTCGATTTCGAGTAGTTTACGAGTTGATCTCGAATAGCTCGCCGAGCTGTCTCGGCTCGTTTACACCCCTACTAATAGCAATACAAATATTATATTACTACAGTTTACCCTTTAACCAGAAAACTGCATAGTTCGATTAAGAGGTAATGTAACTTTTTAAATGATACCATAAATCCTGAAACATATCAAGATAGCAAATATGGACAATAAGTTTTAAATCAAGAGAGTTGGTTTTAAGAAAAATATCTCTACCAAGATAAGCGCCTTAATTTGGGTGATTGTTAAGCGAGTGTTGGACTTCTTTATCCTTCGAATCTGAC
>LBNU01002265.1:60400-77198 GCA_014162995.1 Artemisia annua
ATAAATAATCGTCTTCGTAACCAATTATTCCAAATAAACCAAATACGAGCCTTTTAAAAACCTTTAAGAACAATAAACTTCTTCCTGTGTGTGTACCAAATAACCTTCCGTGTGTGTAATCCGAAAAACAATCAAACTCATATGTACTTCCCCTCACTACTCTTAAATCATGCATATATATTAAACCATAAAGCTCTTGACTTGTCTCCATAAATTATCAAACGCAACAGTACTTTAATTATTGGAGCAGCACTTTCATTCAAGGAACAGTACTTTGAGGATATAGTCGAGCAGTACCTTGAAAATTTTCAATAGCAGTACTTTGGTAACATATCAGTACCTTGCTCCCTTCATGTAGCAGTACCTTCGAATATAAGCAAAATCATTAACGAATCTGAGGTATAAAACTCACTCCACTTAACAAACCTTTAAATATCATCGATCTCAACTGACCCATGATGCACTAACTGAATAAAGAATGATAGGAACCACCGACCCATGTGATTGATAAATAAATATTCTTGACTATTATGGGTAATAACTTGTACCAAGTGATAACCCAATTGTTATACCATGTGATAAACCCTTTAATAATGAACCGACCCATGATATTTAATCATCAATCACCATTCAATGAATACGAGGTTAATAATAAGTGAAGAATTCATTGAGATAATCATGTACTGGATGACAGATAACAATTAATTGTATTGACCCATAAGCTTTAATGAAGTACGAGGTTACCGCAAACAACAAACGGAATTTATGAGTGAGATTCTCCACAATTTATACTATTCGACCAATTAAAGAATAATTACCGTGGTTAAATCAATAAAAGAATATTGGCATTTTAATAAGTAACCCATTCAATTCGAACAGAACCATGTGCTTGTAAACCAGATCGATACCCTTCAACTTTTAATAACCCACAAAATCCAATTCGTACCTTCTTCACAGCAGAAACCTTGGCCATCTTTTTCATCATAAACAAGATCAAAAACCTTGAATAATTCCTAGATATCAAGAGCCCCAGGCTCTGATACCACATGTAGGAACCCAACACTCCTTGATCGTTACGGGCTCCAGGCTGTTAAACCTTTAATTATCTAGGAACAATAACATTGACTAACATGCAGCGGAATAATAAATAAGAACATCAATGTTATCAACAAGGTTTTTCATTGATAATCTCTAATAATAACACTAATATTTACAGCCCCAATCCTACTTGATCAAGGTAGAACGACCTTGAGGCTGACTAACCAACTAACTCTAACTAAACATTAATAAACCCTAGGCGTTTATCTTCTACACCTAGGTTACACACACACACCTTTTAGTCGACTACATTATGGAAGACATACTTGTAAAATCCTACACCCTATGTCTCTTTATATAGAGAGATATTAGGGTTACAAAAGACTACGAATTGTATTAGGAAACAAATACTTTCCTAATCTTTATCTTCCATCTTTTTCTTTATCTTTTGTCACATTAAGTCCCTCATGTTTCATTCTTCTTGTTTTGTATCATCAAATCAATAAATATAATTCCCAACATTCATCTTTCTAGAATAACAAGTAGTTTGATTATTTGCACCAATATTCTCAACAGAATATTTGCAACATCCAAACTTCCAATATTCGATACAAAATCGAGCGACTTGTTTATTCTCATGTTACAAAATTAGTTGCACAAAACCGCACCCAACAACTTTAAATAGGCAATACTTTGCCACAATATTTTGCACCAAATGAAACAAAATTTTGGGTTGAATATTGTACAAAATATGACATAATTTTGTATTATAATAACCAAAAAATGTTGTACCAAACAACATCAAATCAACACAAATATTAGCACAAAAAATATATATATAAGCCGCTTGGATAAAAATGTTGTGCTAAAATACAAACTGCAATTAATTGTTTTTCAATTTCAATCTCATTTTTTTTATTTTTTATTTCAAGACAACAAAGCTGTCCAAAAAGAACTGTTGTACCAAAATACAAATTTTGACCAAACAATTCATCCATTTAAGCTTAAATTTTCCAGAAATCAAGGTAAATGTATTAGCAACATACCGGAAAAAAAATTGATTAAAAATCTTTAAGCTTAAACTCCGTTTATGAGAACAACACATGTTCTCGCGACCTCGTATCTCGGACGATAACGTGTCCAAACTAATTTTTGTACTAAGATAGAAATTCCGATTGAACGGCTCACCTATTTAAGCTCAAACTTTCCAAAAGTCAATTTAAGCTTTTAACAACGCACTGCAAAATATTGGGTACAAAAATCATTTGTTTACTATGCAAACAATGCATTTTCCCACGACTTAGTTGTTCCAGCAAGTACTTTGGATTCCACATAACACCAAAGTTCGCATTCCGCAAAAATGAGTTTAATCTCACCATCCAGTCATGAAAACCAATACTAGTTACACAAACCAATATCATGACAAGATTTAAGTCAACATGCTTAAAACACTCTATAGTTCCGTCATTACATGATGATTAAGAAACTTTCAAAACAACGAGTTAATGATTCATCGCTAAATAAGATTCAATAGAACTACAACTCACCATTTCTTCTTAAAATACCATAAAGACAGGTTCAAAAAGGTATATACAATAGTCATAAACATAAAATCTTTCCATTCCATTTGACACAAATATTCCATTTTGCCAAATCAAGGTCACATGATATAAACAAAACATTTTCTTTCTATACAAGATATGCATACAGTTAAAGTTTTGTACGCACACTTTGTTTCACGAGACTATTATACGTAAATGACATAATTGCAATTGAATAACCATCCAAACAAATTCAATACCCAATTACTAACATGTAATTATTGATTAATAATCATCAACATTAATTTCAATAAATTGAAATATGCTACTGTAGATAACAGTTTGTCAAAAAATAAAGTTTCCTAAACAAATGAAACAATGGGGAATATCTTTTCGCACAACTGGCNTTATGTGATTATAATCACATAAAATCAATGTGTAATCATTTTACACAATCAAAATATGTCCAACTTAGCAAATGGACAATATCTTACATTGGATGACAATCACACCGTTCAAGTTAGTTATATAAACTAACGTAATTCGTTGTCATCTATATGTGTGTTCTTTCTTGACATTTCACAATGTCCTACACGGTTATATTCAACACATAGTCATTTCTTACATAATCACTAACCGTTCGATTATTAGCAATATGAGTTAATAACAAGTCTTGACGATTATTCATCTTCCTAGAATAACAAGTAGTTTGATTATTTGCACCAATATTCACAACAGAATATTTGCAACATCCAAACTTCCAATATTCGATACAAAATCGAGCGATTTGTTTATTCTCATGTTACAAAATTAGTTGCACAAAACCGCACCCAACAACTTTAAATAGGCAATACTTTGCCACAATATTTTGCACCAAATGAAACAAAATTTTGCGTTGAATATTGTACAAAATATCACATAATTTTGTATTATAATAACCAAAAAATGTTGTACCAAACAACATCAAATCAACACAAATATTAGCACAAAAAAATATATAAGCCGCTTGAAAAAAATGTTATGCTAAAATACAAACTGCAATTAATTGTTCTTCAGTTTCAATCTCATTTTTTATTTATTTATTTTTTTTTTCAAGACAACAAAGCTGTCCAAAAAGAACTGTTGTACCAAAATACAAATTTTGACCAAACAATTCATCCATTTAAGCTTAAATTTTCCAAAAATCAAGGTAAATATATTAGCAACATACCGTAAAAAAAAAATTGATTAAAAATCTTTAAGCTTAAACTCCGTTTATGAGAACAACACATGTTCTCGCGACCTCATATCTCGGACGATAACGTGTCCAAACTAATTTTTGTACTAAAATAGAAATTCCAATTGAACGGCTCACCTATTTAAGCTCAAACTTTCCAAAAGTCAATTTAAGCTTTTAACAACGCACCGCAAAATATTGGGTACAAAAATCATTTGTTTACTATGCAAACAATGCATTTTCCCACGACTACTTAGTTGTTCCAGCAAGTACTTTGGATTCCACATAACACCAAAGTTCCCATTCCGCAAAAATGAGTTTAATCTCACCATCGAGTCATGAAAACCAATACTAGTTACACAAACCAATATCATGACAAGATTTAAGTCAACATGCTTAAAACACTCTATAGTTCCGTCATTACATGATGATTAAGAAACTTTCAAAACAACGAGTTAATGATTCATCGCTAAATAAGATTCAATAGAACTACAACTCACCATTTCTTCTTAAAATACCATAAAGACAGGTTCAAAAAGGTATATATAATAGTGTCATAAACATAAAACCTTTCCATTCCATTTGACACAAATATTCCATTTTGCTAAATCAAGGTCACATGATATAAACAAAACATTTTCTTTCTATACAAGATATGCATACAGTTAAAGTTTTGTACGCACGCTTTGTTTCACGAGACTATTATACGTAAATGACATAATTGCAATTGAATAACCATCCAAACAAATTCAATACCCAATTACTAACATGTAATTATTGATTAATAATCATCAACATTAATTTCAATAAATTGAAATATGCTACTGTAGATAACAGTTTGTCAAAAAATAAAGTTTCCTAAACAAATGAAACAATGGGGAATATCTTTTCGCACAACTGGCATGTTCACTCAAATATAAAATCTACATGTTTCATACCCAACATAAATTTCAAATATTTAGTTCGTACTTGACACATGTATGTAATTTCTCAATGTCAACCTTAAGCAAAGGCCATACCAATTCATTCTTAAAACTGGTTAGCAAATAAAGAATTTATTTCTCCAAGATGATAAATGATACTATATACATCTTGTTATTTCCCATTTCTAGTTTCATCGTCCCACTAGCAAAGGAGATATAATATGTATCTATTTTGAAATCACTTATATTTGCTTTATCTATTCATCACCTAATAACTTCCATGTAAGTTACTAACTGATATCATCAGTCAATACACTTCTATTTGAAACAAAACAATTTGTTGTTGGCTTTTCACTAGAGAACATATAGCAAATAATTTCAACTTATCATGCCTCGTTATCTAAGCCTCTAATAGCAACAGAATCTGTCTTAAGATTGTAGTTTATAATATGTGTATTGCTATTAGAGACAAATAAACAATGACATGAAAAAATAAAAGTGTAGAAAACGATACCGTAATTATTTTGATAGTGTGACATAAAAACACTAAGGGAATGTTAAGGCCTGTGATGCTCACAGTTTCCTTAAGACAGATTCGTCCTCTCCACGGTGCTTGAGAATCGTGAACGTCTATCTCCCAGGATACAACAACAACGGATAACTCCATTAGCACAAACAGGTTATCAAGGTGAACCAAAACCGTGCCTTCCCTCTATTACAAACCAGATACACAAGAAATATGAATGGTAACACAAAAGGAGAGGAATGACGAGATGTGTATTTTTTCGGTGTATTTAGACAAATGAGAAGAGTTCTCATTTATAGGTAAAGGGGATGAGGAAAAGAAGCGGTCACAATTAAATCTACTAATGGCTCATGAACACAAACTTAATTCGGTCATTACAATTGACCAAACATTAACATTGTTCTTAAATCCCATTAGTATACATGATGACCATCAATTGTCATTCAATTCTAAAAATTTGACCATAATTTTCCAACAAAAACTAAAATTCTACCAAACAAAACTAAAGTTGTAATAACTACTGAAGTACTAAACACTTTAGAAAAACGTGTGTTTTTCATTGTACAATCTTCATTTTGTGGATACGCGACATTGCCATATATTAATCTTGATTTTCGTTTTGTTGCATCAGGACATTATGATAGCAGGAACAGAAACAACGGCAACACTGATTGAATGGGCAATGGCTGAAATCATGCGAGATCATAGGGTGATGAAAAAGGTTCAAGGAGAATTATCAAGTATCGTAGGATTAAACAACCATGTCCAAGAATCTCATCTCCCAAAACTACAATACCTTGATGCAACAGTTAAGGAAACATTTCGGTTGCACCCTGTATTCCCCTTCTTATTTCCACGGGTGCCAAGCCAAGATTGTATAGTCGGGGGATACACAATCCCAAAGGGTAGTTGCGTGTTTCTAAATGTTTGGTCAATTCATCGGGATCCTCGTTACTGGGACAATCCATTGGAGTTCAATCCGGAGAGGTTCTTAACTTGCGAGGGAATAAACCAATGGGACTACAAGGGTAATAATTCAAAGTTCTTCCCGTTTGGATCAGGGAGAAGATCGTGTCCAGGTTTGCCATTAGCTGAGAAGATGCAAATGTTTATCCTGGCTTCGCTTTTGCACTTGTTTGACTGGAGCTTGCCAGAGGGTGAAGAACATGACTTTTCCGAAAGATTTGGCATAACACTAAGGAAAATAAAACCACTCATTGCTATCCCTTCACAAAGGTTTTCCGATGTGAGCCTCTATACTTAATGTTGTAATAGACTTAACTGTCAACATGATTAAGAGCCTTTCATGATAGCTTAGAAACTTCTTTTGGATGGTATAACTGATTGTTGTAAAATAAAACCACCAACATGTTAGTTCTTTGCTTCGCTTGAATAGTGTATCGGTGTCTACATCGACATTTTATTGTGTGTAAATGCAATGAATAAGTTTATATCTTGCTAGATTACAGACCCTACCATCGGACAAGCAGCCTATATGTAGTATTGCTATTGTTAAAACATGTTTGTTATTGAAGATCATTACATACTCTGTAGAAATAAATGTTTGCGTCTTTTAAAAACAGAACACATATAGAATGGCCAAGACATCAACTCCATCACCCCTTTCACATTATTAGTTGATGAAACCATCGATTCATCATTGTTGCGTCAACTATCTAATCGAATGCAAACGATGGTATTAAAAACTAGTTTTAGAAAGCCATTAAAAAAAGATAGCTTGAATTTTAGGTAAACAAAATTTGCAGAATAATTATATTTGCATAAGTATAATGTAGCCCTCAAGGCTACGTATAAGACCTTAAGGCATGCATTGAATGTCTGTACTTTAATAATAAATGACTCACCCCCGCATATAAACTCCCAACCGACCTAAAGTACAATCACTTATGCATCTTTTTTAACTTTTAATTATAAGTCTTAGGGCTACAAATAACAAAACCCTTTTATATTTTAGGGTAAAAGCTATAATTGCTTCATTTACTCATACATTAGGTTTATTATGAATTACGGGCATATTTAAATCTCATGATGCATAATATACTTGGGTTTAATTCATTAAGCATTTATATATTTTCCCTTTTTTTTAACGGCCATTAGGTTTATAAGAAATTAACATATGTTTTAATTAGACGAGCTAATCACTTTTGCTTAACCCGAATATTCTCCAGCGACATGTCGCTGGGGAAGCCCATGCCACCGTGGCACTGCTTCTTTGACTGAAAAGAGTGTGGGACCCACATCGTCGCCGGGGATTATCGACGGGGATACAATCCCTGTCGAGGCTTCCCCAGCGAACATTCCCCAGCGACATGTCGCTGGGGAAAGGTATCCCAAGCGACATGTCGCTCGGGAAAGGCCCGAATTTTCGATGGAGAAAGGGGTAAACGTTGTAGTGATATCGAGACCAACAAGAAAAACATATTACAGATTACATGGAGTTGGAACAAGCTTTAATTGGATCATATAACCGATCAATCCAATTTGGTTTAACAATTTTACTCCTATGAGAGGATCCAAGTGTAAGATAGGATTTTAATCTCATCGATAAGGGTATCCTTTCTAGGGGGTTTCGAGTCGAAGCAAACCCGATTGCGGTATCGCCAAACGATCCAAGTAGTACTTTGAATAACCGCATCGAAGCATGTCTTTGTGATACTATTTAGGTTAACCGAGTCCCCCCAGGTAATTAGATCAAGCACCAATTTCAGGTGATCATCCATACCCACCAAGTATTCACCATGGACCATAAATTTTAGCTAACGTACATTCCACAAATAGGCGTTGCAAGTCTTCAATGGCTTGATCACATAACGGGCAGCATGTTGAATCCAAGTCGATCCCATTGGCATCAAGATTACATCTAGCAGGAAGACGATCCTTACCAAGACGCCAAGAGTGAATATTGATTTTAATCGGAAGCATTTTATTCCACCTAATAGCCTAGTTATCCGAATCCAACAAAAACTATCAATACATTTACGCATGGAGAAAACATGATACACCTTTGAGGAGTCGAGAGAACATTCCCACGTATCAGGGGAGTTTGTGGGGGCAAAATCACAAAGTAGAGCATTAAGAGAATTAAATTGATCTATCTCTGGACCACTTCTAATCTGACGTCTCCATGCCCAGGTTCTAGAAAAAGACCCATTGAAAATCTTGCACCTATCTTTTACTTTGCACCATTTGAAAGTTTCCGGTGAGTATAAACGTGGAAATAAGGTCTTAAAATCAACCATTCCGTACCATGCATCTTCCCAAAAATTAATTAAAGAACCATCTCCCACTTTTCTAACAAAAACTGAATGTGACATTCATGCTTGATAGAGTTTTCTTTAAGCATATTATGGATTTCCATGGGCTTGGTGGCATTCTAGTAACGTTACTATCATCAAAGTCGAGCCCACCACGATCTCCATGGATAGACAAAATTGTTAATCTCCAAAGAGAGTTCGGTTCCGAATAAAAATGCGACCACCATTTGGTAAGCATGGCAAGATTTGATGCTTGAAGAGTACCAATTCCTAGACCACCACAACTAGATGGTGAGCAAACTTTTTTCCAAGCAATCCATGCTAATTTATTCGATTCCAACGATCCGCCCCAAAAAAAATTTCTCCTAAGTTTCTCAAGGTAAAGAAGTACACATTTGGGGGCTTTGAATAAACAGAAGAAATATGTACCTAAAGCTCCAAGAACCGACTTGATCAAAGTTAACCTTCCGCCATAAGAGAGATTCCTAGCTTTCCAAGAAGATTATATTTTCTGAAAGTTTTCAATGATTGGACTCCAATTGCAAACCTTATTCATATTTGACCCCAAAGGAAGTCCAAGATACATACAAGGGAGGGACGAAGATTCAAACTTGACAATGGAAGCAAAGGTTTCGACATCCATGTTAGAAACTTCAACACCAAAGAACTTGCTTTTGGAGAAGTTGACTTTTAACCCCAACGCGGCCATGTGAAGGCATCTTAAAATACGAGAAGGTTTTTTGCATTCTCAAGAGACCATTTACCCATGATAAGGGTGTCATCTGCAAATTGAAGATGAGATACATGAACCAAGTTTGCCCCGACTTTGATACCCTCAAAATGTTTTTTAACTTTGCTTTTTGAAGTGAAACATGATGAGCTTCAACCGCAATAATAAAGAGAAATGGAGATAGTAGGCCTCCTTGTCGAAGACCTTTTTCAATTTTGCACTCTTTGGTTGGAGACCCATTTACAAGAACCGATCCGTATGCCGAGTTGAGACATCCTTTTATCCATTTTATCCATTTTTGACTAAAGCCCATTTGCTCTATCGTGTGGTCAAGGAAAGTCCAATCAAGAGAGTCAAACGCTTTTTCAAAATCAACTTTGAGGATGAAAAGACGTTCTTCATTTTTTGAGGCCAAAGAGATTATTTCGTTCACAATTAGTGGGCCATTGATAATTTTCCTACCTTTTATGTAGGCCGTTTGAACCTCACTAACCACCGAATGGACAACTTGCATGAGTCTATTGACGAGGATTTTGTTCATTGTTCATAACTAAACACTAGCAGGGTACTCACGCGTTGCGACGCGTTCATAACTAAACACTAGCAGGGTACTCACGCGTTGCGACGCTTACAGGCGCTGGTACCCTGTAATTTAAATTTTTGACGTATGATTTTGTTATTATGCGTTTTACGATAAAATAACTTCATGGATGTACTTATAATTTGAAGTAGTTTGATAAAGCATTTTTAATGGTTTATGGTTTATCATACAACGTATAAGCTTATTTTTCGGTACACGCATCTTTTCTTTTTATCATACAACATATCTGGCTAAGCGCTACTCCGACAATAAGCACGACATGAAGCGTGATTATTTTACGAGGAAGGGTGGGCCTGCGGCGGTGGACGTCATACGACGCAACCCTCCTCCGAACGTCGAGCCGTCTGTGTGGGAGGAGCATATAAAGTTCTACAGGAAGAAGAATAAGGTGTAGAGCCGCCACGGTTCCAAGTCATTGGCCGCTATTCGCCACGACTATGTAAGACACATTTTATTTTTGTAAAATTTTTAATTTGTTTCATCTTATATATATGCATGTGTATATACAGTTTGAGAACAGCCAGGACCACCAGTACCCGTCACTCATCCAGAGCTTCTACGACACGCACTGCGACAAGGATGGTGTGTGGTTGCAGGATGAGGCTCGGGTTCAATATGTAAGTATTGTTTTTTTTCAAACACGCACTTTAATGATTTATTGAAACATAATCTTGTAATTAGCCCGACTAATATATTAATTTTCTCATTTTTTCAACTAAATAGGAAGAGATGGTTCGGCTACGTGATCTGGGAGCGAATACGCCTACAGGGGTGGCGTACACGGAGGAGCAGATACTTGCTATGGTTCTGAAGGGCAAGCAGCGGGGTCACATAGTCGGACGGGGTAGGGTGTTACCCGGCAAGAGTAGGCCACCATTACCATACACCCTGCCTCCACCTTCATGTATGTACAATGTGATAATATTAATTATAGATTACTCATGACTCAATTTATGTATTGCAATGGCTATTTTTAAATTTTGATTATTTCGTTTTTAGGTATGGCCGAGATGGACGAGAAGCTTGCTGAAGCTGAAAAAAAGATTGCTGAGGCTGAGAAGAAGAGCCGGGAAGATGTTGAAGAACGTAAGGATGAAGGCGCAGCTCGCTTTGTTGACCGGTTTTGTCTCGACCAACCCGCAATGGGCCCAGTATATTAGTCAGGCGGGTTCTCAAACCGTGCATGGCTCGGGCAGTGGAGCTGGCGCTGGAGGTAGTGGCTCAGCTGGCGAGAGCGGGAGCGGGAGCCGGGGTGGCGGAGGCGATGAGGATGGTTATAGTGATGATGAGTGATTTGGGGATGTAGAGGTACAAACTTGGGTTATTTTGTTTTGTACTTATGTTTGAAACAATATTTTGGCGACCCTTATCTTAGTATTTTGTAGTTTAACCTTTTGGCGACTTGAACATCGCGGATATTGAAACATTTGTGATATGGCAGCTAGGTTTAGATATTACCACACCCCGTTTTGTAGACTTTATATGTTTTAATGCATTTTGAGGGTGTTTAGCGATAATTTGCAAGTGTTTTAGCCGATATCGAGTTGTATGTGTTAGGACATGTTCAAATTGGTTGGTTAAAGGTTCTGGTTGGTTACAGGTTTTGGTAGGTTTTTTCCGAAAAATTTTATGAAAAAAATCTGAAAATTTGCTGGTATGCAGCTTGCTTTTTAAAAGCATACCATTATCATGCCGTCGACACGTCGACGGTATAATAACATTATATTCATTTATATATTTTATGATACCGACGTCATGACGTCGGTATAATAAAACATCGTTGACCAGCAATATTGACTTTGACGAAACGTTCCTGACGTCATGTCGACGGGACGATTTAAAATATAATTAACGAACACTAATTAGTTAAATAATTAGTATCATTATCCCGTCGACGTGTCGACGGGATTATAACGTCGGACCACCAAAATCTTTGACTGGAAAACCATGTGGGACCCACGTTGTCGACGGGCATTGTCGACGGGATAGTTGTTGCCGACGAGGCATTCTCGACAAACTGGGCCGACGTCATGTCGACGGGAGCGTATTATCCCGACGTCATGACGACAGTAAGGTGTCGAAAAAGTCGTCTGCGATTGTCCCGACTGTACTTGTGTGGATAGAAAATTTCAAAACTTTTTTTTGAATAATAATGTTAAATTTTGTGCTGCCGTACGCAACTAATAGTCAAAAACCAAAAATCTTTGTAAATACAACGAATGATCCAATACTCAAAGTGGGCTAGAGCTGGCAAATTGGGTACCTGTTAAGACCTGTTAAGGGAAAAAATGTACTATGCAATTTTTTTATTTTTTAAAATAATTGTTTTCAGTATTCTAGGGTTCAATATTTAACTTATTTGATACATAAAACGTATAACTGTCATACTCAAACCACCAAAGCCAAGTGTTAAACGAGTCGTTTTCATGTTTGAAACTTATGTTATTCGCGCGCTTCGAACCTGTTAAGACCTGTTAAGACATGATTTGCCAGCTCTAAAGTGGGCTTCTAATATGTTGTTGGACTTATTAGTTAGTATATGTTTTGAAGGCAAAATAAACATAGAAGACCTAGTTCATAGATAGCTGTGTATACTACTTAACAATTAGGGTTACTTATCTACGGTCATTAAGCATTCACTTTTGTTTTATCTTTTTTGTACGCATGAATCTCTTAAGGTGAATTCCGTTCATACCAACCTCACAAAAAAATTAAATGACGAAATTGTCCCACCCAACTGGTAGAAAGGCCATACAGACGCTCACAAATGTGAATACGTACTTCCATCTATTTTCTTTCCGTGACACGTCTCTTTAAAACTGTACGAATAGATTCATAGTGAAAACGAATCAAACAAACACATATCAGACAATAATTTTATTCTTGTATTATTGATTGTTGGTCAATCAGAACACTTGTTAAAAGATCCAGTAAATTTTCATTCAACAGTTTTTGTAGACATAAGGATAAAATGGTCATTTTTTGTCAGTTAACCTTTTCATTCCGATCGAGCACTTGTCAAAGAATTATTCTTCATT
Source organism: Artemisia annua (assembly GCA_014162995.1). NCBI lineage: Eukaryota > Viridiplantae > Streptophyta > Magnoliopsida > Asterales > Asteraceae > Artemisia > Artemisia annua. The sequence goes on from LBNU01002265.1 coordinate 73,289, forward strand.
CATCACTTGCTCCAGACAGAGCCTCTAAATCGTATAGACATGTAGTATTCTTGTATATGGAAAACATTCCAGATGTTTAGTTATGGTTACAAATTTGCTGTTCTGTACTCTCGCTATACCCTTTTTTTACCAGGGTTCAGTCTTTGTTCTTTGACATATTGAGATTTGAGAGGATGGTAAATGGGTTGATTTGCTAGGTGTTTTGTCTTTGACCAGTCATATGGGTACCTTTCTGAAAACATAGCTAAAAATTGAACTGGCCAAATGAATGGAACAGCTTGAAAGTCGCCCAAACCCCAATGTGTACTGAAATTATTGGAAACTCCTGCATCACTTTATTTAATAATCTGATTAGCACATATATTGTAGAGGGTTATAATCATATTTAGCATGTATATATATAGAATATTTTAGTACTCAACTATGATTTTGCCATTTGTTGATTAAGAGGCTGTGTAGATTAGTTGTGCTTGACCTTAGTTAAAATTCGCATAAAACTTGGTGATTAGGACACAAGAAATGATAGCTTAACTAAAGTTGTGTCCTCGTCTGTCTTGATATCTGTTATACTGATTTTCATGTGTCTGATTATTGCTTTGCTGCATGTAGCCTGTAACCGTGAGGTATTTCTTCATTTTTTACTTGTTGGAGTTGCGTTAATGTGGATGTGGGGGCTTATTACAGTATTTGTATCCTTCAACATTGTTATAAATACTTGTTGGATGCGTCTGTAAGTCTCAAGTATGGGCCTATCTTCTAACTTGGAAACTATGTGTCTGAAGCTTGTACAAGTTGCATGCAAATATGCAATAATATTTAAAACTCATACTAATTACTAAAGTTCTTTATCAACTATTTTCTGGCAGGAATAAATCATCCCGTGCCCATATTCTGTGTGGACCCAGTTAGTTCGTTTTGCATTTCTAATACCACAGTACTGCATGCCGCATGGTGCGGGTTTTCAGGAACGTTGACCTACTACTCTAATTACATTAGGACCTTTTTGAAAATTTTGGAAAGTAGATGGAAGTTAACAGTAACGGGCCAGAAACACGTGTTCTAACCCCTTTGACAACAAATCCACCACCTTTGACAAATGCAAAACCAAGCCCATTGTTTGACCACAATGAGCCTTTTGATCAAATTCGACCACCACAACAAGCCTTCAACCAACCTAAACCATTGTTGTTTCACCCTATTTTCAAAGGCATCCATGGCCCTCTATATGGAGAACCAAACTTTGAAAATCATGATCACCCAAGTCTACCACATTCACAACCCCAACTATTTGAGTCTTTTCTTCCTTCTTATGAGGAAATTCAAAGAATGGTCGAAAACAACCTTCATCAAGCAATGGACTTGCAAACCACATTGCTTGAATCCATTTCAAACCCATCCTCCAACCAAGAAACCAAAACCAACCTACCTCCACCACCATCATCTAATGACCCATTTCCACCCACTCATCACCATGCTTGCTCACAATGTGAGCAAATGGTCAAAATAGGTGAAAGCATCGAGATGTTGCTTCACCATTTTCAAGATGAGACCCGCTTCGCTATACAACACATCCTAGAACGTTTGGATGCTCTTTCCCATCCAAACCAATCCTAGAGCCCTTTTGGAGGCCTTTTGCCCCATTTTAGGAAGTGTTTGAAGTCCTCTACTTATAGAAGTAGGATTTTATTTTTCTTTTATTTCTTGGTTATTTTTAACTTTATTTTTAGTTTCTTTAGAAGTAGGGGTGTATTTTCATTTCTTGTCTATTGACTTTTTGAAAGTCAAAATTTTACTTGGAATGATATCTTCTACTACTATCTTATTTTCATTATTGGTTGATCATATATGAGTTGTGATTATGGTTGATTATATTCTCATAATATGTGGTGAGTACATGCTTGATTATGTATCATTATCACCAACTAACCATTTTTTTGTAGGTTCAAAATCCATATTTCCCAACTTGGCACTCCTTTTAGGGGGAGTATCGACCAAGGGGGAGTAAGTGCATAGTTCCGCTACGCTACTCTTCTTTTTGTTTCGACAAAAAGGGGGAGAAAGTTATCTAAACTTAGTAACTTAAAATGATTTTCATCAATTAAGTAAAACAAGTTTGATATAACATTTTTTTTAAGTCTTAACACTAAAATTTGTGAGTTACTTAAAAACAAAGTTTATGTTTTGTCATCAACAAAAAGGGGGAGATTGTTAATACAAATATCGCCTAAAAACGTTATTTATATTTTACGATCTTTGCTAAGTTTTGTTAATGACAAAGTATAAACTTTAGTTTTTAGTAAAACATGATTTTAGTTTAAAGTCTTGCATAACTAAACATTTGCTACATTTACATTTCATATAAAACACAACATTTTTATATTTCTTAAAATAGAAATGTCACATCCCATTTATGGTAAGTTTTGTCAACATACATTTAAGGAAAGGTTGTGTGTTTGACTCACCATAGGTTTCTTACACAAGTTTTGTGTGTTTGACTCTCCATAGTTTTCTTACACAAAGTTTTGTGTTTGACTAATATTTAGTTGATGTGACTTTGGTTGGTTTGGTAAGTTATTGCAAAACACACTGTCAGACCTGGCGGAACCCTCGTGGTACACGGGCGGAACCCTTCTGAGGGTTCCGCCGTATCCGCCAGACCTGCTGGATGTTTTGCTATAAATACCAAGCCATTTGTTAGAATTTTCTTTTTATCACTTCTCATTATACTTTGCACATACACATTCATATCTTTCATCTAACCCTTTAACATCTCATTGTTGTGAAGATTCTTTTGTAGCAAAGAAGTTCACAAGTGCATATTAAGTTACAAGTATTCAACACAACGTTGCAAGACTTGTTAGCTTAGCATCGTGTAGAATTTGTGTAGTTTACACTTCATTTGATTGTGTGTTTTCAGTTGTGATCGGTTAGTATTTTAGGCCTTAAAATACAAAGTGTGACGGGAGTTGTTGTACCCTTGTAAAGAACTAAACGGGAGTGGTTGTACCCTTGTAAAAGAACTCGACATCTAGCTTAGTGTCGGTTATAAACTTGTAAGCGACGTGTAAGGTTTTCTCCGACGGTGAAAGGAGCTTGTTGACTAGTGAAAGAAACTCTCGAGTTGGATACTCGGGGCGTGGACGTAGGGCAAGGAAAATAGAGTTCCTTGTAGCCGAACCACGATAAACAATCGTGTCATGGTTTGATCGTTTCTTTCATTGTACTTGCATATTACATATTGTCTTTGTGTTCATATCTTTGATTAAACAGAAAGTTTCAAAAGATAATTAGATTAAAAACCGGTAAACAATTCAACCCCCCCTTCTAGTTTTCCACAGGTCGGTTTGGCCGTTTGGGTTTACACGTAACACTTTTTAGCATTTTGCTCAGATGGAACCTTTTCGATCTTAATCTGCTACGGGAAAAGTGGAAATGATTGGATTTGTCCATAACTTGTAAGAAAACATATTAAGCTAATGTGTCAAATATGGTCATAAAAAAGTAATTATTATTTCAACAATAATGTTATTCTTTAAATATAACGGTTATGAGAATGTTTCATGGATTAATTTGCATATGTGTGACCCATTAAAGATACACATAACTCGAGTTAAAGATACATTTCACGTTAACCACGATAAACAATCGCTAAAGATACACATAACCAAGATAAACAATCGTGTCATGGTTTGATCGTTTCTTTCATTATACTTGCATATTACATATTGTCTTTGTGTTCATATCTTTGATTAAACGGAAAGTTTCAAAAGATAATTAGATTGAAAACCTGTAAACTATTCAACCCCCCCCCTTCTAGTTTTCCACAATTGGTATCAAGAGCTACGTTACTCAAGCTTTTAAAATATATTGTGTTTTAAAACTTGAAACGATCCATGGATTTTGAAAATTA
>LBNU01002266.1:11258-34032 GCA_014162995.1 Artemisia annua
GAGCTTGTTGACATAGTGAAGAAAACTCTCGAGTAAGTGACTCGGGGAGTGGAGTAGGGCAAGGAAGGTGTCCTTGTAGCCGAACCACTATAAATCCTTTGTCTCGCGGTTAGATCTTTCCATCTCTAACTTATTACTTAGTTTACTTACTTACATCTCGTATAGCTATAATTGTTTATATTATGCATGTGTTGATTTACATACTTAGCTTATATCATTATTATTTTTCATACCTTGATATAGTTGTTCATATTGTTCAAGACTTGAGTTCACATAAGATTGAATCAAAGTTTTAAAAGTAAACGAGGTTTTAAAACTAAACTAAGTTTTCAAAAACAAAGTTTTCATAACAAACCTAAAAGGACACACATATAATATATCATATAGTTGTTTTTATCCTTAACTCTAATCAAAGGCTTTTCAAACAAACAATTGAATAAACTCGAATCAATTTATTGAAACCAAGTTTTTGTATAAATTAAAAAGACGTAAAACTATTCAACCCCCCTTCTAGTTTTCCACAAATATATCTTTGAAAAACTTTGATATTACGTTAATATCTTTTTAAAAAATTATAATTAAATCAATATCCTTTGAAAACTTGACATATTCATATGGATATCCAAACTGACAATTAAATCTTACATTGCCGCTATCATTTGCTGTTACAAATAAAATCCCTAAAAAAGTGTGACAAATCAAAATTAGATTCAACCGAATTAAAGATCTTAAATTCATATTGTTATTCACAGTAAGTATATATTACCCTGAATCGATAAGAAAAGTAGTGGTAGTAGTGAAGGTGATGAGGGAACAAGTTTGATCTTGGAGGTTGTTTCGGGTTTTACTTATTAACCGCTTATTACCGTTATATTTTTTTTCTTTTGCTTTTCAAAAATATTATAAAAAATTGAAATTGAAAAAAAGCCACAGTTTAATACGGTAATAACTTGCGAAGTTTGCAGATTCAATGGCTAGTATTTAAAATAACAATTTTTGAAGGTTAATTGCTCAATTTTTTAAGTTAGATGATTATTTAATTGAGGAAGAATTTCATATATATGATATATCTTTGAAAAACTTTGATGTTACATTAATATCTTTTTAAAAAATTATAATTAAATCAATATCTTCTGAAAACTTGACAAATTCACGTGGATATCCAAACTGACAATTAAATCTTAATAAATGATTTTAGAAATTCACGTATAATTCATACATGAAATAAAAAGCTTTAATGCACTTTCACCCTTTAACAATAAAAAGACAATTCTCTAAATATAGTTTTGTATCTTCTTCTTCCTTAAACACTCCCTCCCATCTAAAAACTATCATCACCGATCAAGTATTCTTGATCTTAGTTCGTTTTATTAAGATCTAATCTCAATCGTATTATTACTCATGTTATATCCTTTATCACCATAAATCATAGGATTCCTAACAACAAATAGTATATATTAAACAAATTAAAGTGATCGTTTTCAAATAAATAAATAAATAAAAATAAAGTGATACTGATTAATTTATTCCTGAATATGTTCGCGAAACATATAACTTTTTTTTTATCAAAGAGTTAGTAATATTTTTGCAAGGCTATATGGACCAATGATGTTAAGTCTTATTCTATTTTATACACTACCCTAAACATATGACCGATTTTTACATGTATGAAATCTTTTTGTAGTAGTTATTTAGGAGGTCCACTTTATGACTATCGTACATACCCAGCAAAATTTGGGATTTTTTTTTAGTAGTTATTTAAGGAGTCCACTTTATGACTATTGCACACAGCCGTCAAAATGAATAAGCTGCCCTCATGGGATTCTTTTATTTTTAAATTTTTTTTATTCTTTTAGATTTATTTATGTAATCATAAATGACTTAGATAAATGCTAAGGGTGCGTTTAGTTGTAAGAAAGTTTTTTTATTATTTTTTAAAAGTTTTTTTTGGAATGGAATAACTATTCTTTTTTCAGAAAAACTTTTGAAATATGAAGACTTCTAAATTCAAGTTCCTTTATAATACCAAAAAACCTTAGTAGAGAAATTTCACTAGATAATCTGATCCCTAAATCACTTGATAATCAATGCCATAAATATGGTAGTAAACGAACTGAATATTCAGTGAACATTTCATGAACCGTTCGATAAAAAGTTCATTTATGTTCATTTATTTAATAATTGAAGGAACAAGAACAATATTTTACGTTCCTTTAGTTAAATGAAAGAACATGAACATAAGTCGCGTCCGTTCATTTATGTTCGTGAACGTGCAATTATGTGTTCGCTAACGTTCGTTTATATTCACTTATTTATATATGTCCGTATATCATATCGTTTAATTGTATAATTTTAAAATTAAGTTGTTTAAACAAAACAATACTTATAACACAATACATTGTGCATAATTTAATAATGCTATATTTGTTTGGCTATTTTCATTTATGTTCGATTGTTTCTTTTCGTTTAGGGCCTAAATGACCGAACATAAACAAACATGAACAACTAATTTTCTTAATAAATGCACATAAAGAAGAAAATTCATCCACTTAAGTGTTGGTGTTCGCTTATTTGACTGGTTAAAATTAAATGAACAAACATGAACAAGGTTCCGTTCGTGTTCGTCCGATTCTTTTATAACCCTAGCCATAAATACAATGTCAAACACACCACCTCCTCTTAGTGGCTAAAAACCTACTTAAAAAACAAACTTGTAAGTAAAGATAGAATGAATAAACTTACACAGCTGCTGTCATTTGCTGTTACAAATAAAATCCCTAAAAAAAGTGTTACAAATCAAAATTATATTCAAACAAATCAAAGATCATAAATTCATATTGTGATTCACATAAGTATATATTACCCTGAATCGAGAAGAAGAGTAGTGGTAGTAGTGAAGGTGATGAGGGAACAAGTTTGATCTTGGAGGTTGTTTCGGGTTTTGCTTATTGACCGCTTATTACCATTTTATTTTTTTCCTTTGCTTTGTAAAAATATATTAAAAAATGGAAATTGAAACAAAACCACAGTTTAATACAGTAATTACTTGCGAAGTTTGCGGATTCAATGCATAGTATTTAAAATAACAATATTTGAAGGTTAATTACTCAATTTTTTTAGTTAGATGATTATTTAATTTAGGAAGAATTTCATATATAAGATATATCTTTGAAAAACTTTAATATTACATTAATATCTTTTAAAAAAATTATAATTAAATCAATATCCTTTTAAAACTTGACAAATTCACATGGATATCCAAACTGACAATTAAATCTTAATAAATGATTTTGGTAATTCATGTATTATTCATATATGAAATAAAAAGCTTTAGTTCACTTTTACCCTTCAACAATAAAAAGAAAATTCTCTAAATATAGTTTGGTATCTTCTTCTTCCTTAAACACTCCCTTCCCATCTCAAAACAATCATCACTGATCAAGTATTCTTGATCTTAGTTGGTTTTATTATGATCTAATCTCAATCGTATTATTACTCATGTTTTATCCTTTATCACCATAAATCATAGGATTCCTAACAACAAATAGTAGATATTAAACAAATTAAAGTTATCATGTTCAAAAAAATAAATAAATAAATAAATAAATAAAAATAAAGTGATACTGATTAATTTATTCATGAATATGTTCGCGAAACATAGAACTTTTTTTTATCAAAGAGTTAGTAATATTTTTGCAAAGCTATGTTTAAAGTGGTTTTTATCTTGTCCAAAATCCCAATATATGGACCAATGATGTACTTATTCTATTTTATACATTACCCTAAACTTTTGACCGATTTTTACATGTATGAAATCTTTTTGTATTAGTTATTTAGGGGGTCCACTTTATGACTATCAACATACCCAGCAAAATAGAGTTAATTACATAAATGGTCCCTGTGGTTTGTCGGGTATTACGGATTTGGTCCCTAAACTTTTTTTTTGCGGATATCATCCCTGTGGTTTTGACCCGTAGCGGGTTTGGTCCCATGACCACCTTTTCTGTTACTTTAAACGTCAAGAATGGTTGAAATGACACTAATACCCTCATATGTTTACGCGTACGGTCCCTGTGGTTTGTCTCGTATCACGGATTTAGTCCCTAAGTTTTTGTTTTTTTAGTAAACTACACCGTTCGTCCTTGTGGTTTGCGTTGACCGAAGCCTATAGTCCTTTGACCAAAAAAGTTGCACCACTCGTCCTTAAGTCAGAAACGTTATGCGCCGTTAGTCCCTCCCTCTAACGGGGTCCATTAACGCTCGTTAACTTGTTTTCTCATGAGGGTATAATCATCATTTCGCACCATAAGGACGAACGGTGCAATTTTTTGCTTTTAGTCCCTTTTTTAACGCTTTCGTCCATTTTTTTTCGTTTTCGTCTGTTTTTTTACGTTTTCGTCTATTTTTTTTTACGTTTTCGCACGTTTACTTTATGTTTTCACCCGTTGCTTACGTTTTCGAATTATTTTTTGAATTTTTGAAAGAAGTTTTTTAAAACTTTTTTGGCAGTTTTTTTTTACATTTTTGATTACCTTTTAACTGAGTTTTTTTATAAAATTTTATGACAAAAAATTTTTTTATTAGATTTTCGTTAAATTTCTTGGCAGATTTTTTACAAGATTTTTTTAAGAAAAATTATAAAAAATTTTGACCAAATATTTTTTATTCTGTGAAAAATATTCAAAATATTTCAAAAATTTTAATATAAAAAACTTTACTAAACAAACACTTAAGCACAAACAAACATTCAAGCAAATTGACATTTTCCAAAAAAAAAATAATAATAATAATAAATAAAAAAGGCACCATTAAAAAATATTCATAAAAGTTCAAAAAATATGTCAAAAAAGTTTAAAAAGAAATTCTGACAAGGATTTTTTTTGACAGATTTTTTTTTTATATTTTATATATTTTTTTTAAATTGACCCGGTTTTATACAGTTTTCTTATGTTTTAATCCGTTTTAATACGTTTTCATCCATATAAAAACGAATGAAAATATATAAAACGTAAGAAAAATGGACGAAATCGTATGAAAACGAATGAAAATCTATAAAAACGGATGAAAACGTTTAAAAAGGAATGAAAACGTAACAAAATATATAAAAACAGATGAAAACATATGAAAACATAAGAAAACGTATAAGAACGGACGAAAGCGTATAAAACCGGATGAAAACATATAAAAATGAGTAAAAATGGATAAAAATGAATGAAAGTGTAACAAAATGTATCAAAACAGATGAAAACGTAAGAAAAACGTATAAGAACGGACGAAAGCGTATAAAACCGGATGAAAACTTATAAAAATGAGTAAAAATGGATAAAAATGAATGAAAGTGTAACAAAATGTATCAAAACAGATGAAAACGTAAGAAAAACGTATAAGAACGGAAGAAAGCGTATAAAACGGATGAAAACATATAAAAACGGATAAAAACGTATGAAAACGTAATAAAAACGGATGAGAAACGCATGAATATTTTTGAATAAAAAAATATTACTAATATTAATAGTAAAATAAAACGTTAGGGACTATATTCGTTATATCCCACAAACCACAGGGACCATAATTTTAAAGGGTATTTATGTCATTTTAGCCTTTTAAACTTCCACTTAACGGTCAATGTAACAGAAAAGGTGGTCAAGGGACCAAACCCGTAACGGGTCAAAACCATAGGGATGATATCCGCAAAAAAAAAAAGTTTAGGGACCAAATCCGTAATACCCGACAAACCACAGGGACCATTTATGTAATTAACTCCAGCAAAATATGAAATTTTTTTAGTAGTTATTTAAGGGTTCCACTTTATGACTATTGCACATCTCCATCCAAATGAACAAGCCGCCCTTGTGGGTTTTTTTATTTATTTATTTTTATTTTTTTAGATATATTTGTGTAATCGTAAATGACTTAGATAAATACTAAGGGTGCGTTTTGTTGTAAGAAATTTTTTTATTATTTTTTAAAAGTTTTTTTTTTTAGAATGGAATAACTATTCTTTTTTCAGAAAAACTTTTGAAATATGAAGAACTCTAAATTCAAGTTCTCTTATAATACCAAAAAACCTTGGTAGAGAAATTTCACTTGATAATCTGATCCCTAAATCACAAGATAATCAATGCCATAAATATGGTAGTAAACGGACTGAATATTCAGTGAACATTTCATCAACCGTTCCGAAAAAGGTTCATTTATGTTCATTTATTTAATAAATGAACATGAACAATATTTTACGTTCCTTCAGTTAAATGAACGAACATGAACATAAGTCGCGTCCGTTCATCTATGTTCGTAAACGTCCAATTATGTGTTCGCTAACGTTCGTTTATGTTCACTTATTTATTTATGTCCGTATATCATATCGTTTAAGTATAATATTAAAATGTAGTGGTTTAAACAAAACAATACTTATAAAACAATACATTGTGCATAATTTAATAATGCTATATTTATTTGACTATTTTCATTTAAGTTCGATTGTTTATGTTAGTTTAGTGCCTAAATGACCGAACATAAACGAACATGAACAACTCATTTTCTTAATAAATGAACATGAACAAGAAAATTCATCCATTTAAGTGTTGGTGTTTGCTTATTTAACTGGTTAAAATTAAATGAACAAACATGAACAAGGTTCCGTTCGTGTTCGTCTGATTCTTTTATAGCCCTAGCCATAAATACAATGTCAAACACACCACATCCTCTTAGTGGCTAAAAAGCAACTTAAAAAACAAAATTGTAAGTAAAGATAAAATGAATAAACTTACATTGCTGCTGTCATTTGCTGTTACAAATAAAATCCCTAAAAAAAAGTGTTACAAATCAAAATTAGATTCAACCGAATCAAAGATCATAAATTCATATAGTTATTCACAGTAAGTATTACCCTGAATCGATAAGAAGAGTTGTGGTAGTAGTGCAGGCGATGAGGGAACAAGTTTGATATTGGAGTTTGTTTCGGGTTTTGCTTATTAACCGCTTATTACTGTTATATTTTTTTCTTTTTCTTTTTAAAAATATTTTAAAAAATTAAAATTGAAAAAAACCACAGTAATACGGTAATTACTTGCGAAGTTTGCGGATTCAATGGCTAGTATTTAAAATAACAAATTTTGAAGGTTAATTGCTCAATTTTCTTAAGTTAGATGATTATTTAATTTACGAAGAATTTCATATATATGATATATCTTTGCAAAACTTTGATATTACATTAATATCTTTTTAAAAAATTATAATTAAATCAATATCCCTTGAAAACTTGACAAATTCACATGGATATCTAAACTGACAATTAAATCTTAATAAATGATTTTGGTAATTCGTGTATTATTCATATATGAAATAAAAAGCTTTAATTCACTTTTACCCTTTAACAATAAAAAGAAAATTCTCTAAATATAGTTCGGTATCTTCTTCTTCCTTAAACACTCCCTTCCCATCTCAAAACTATCATCACCGATCAAGTATTCTTGATCTTAGTTTGTTTTATTATGATCTAATCTCAATAGTATTATTAGTCATGTTTTATCCTTTATCACCATAAACCCAGGATTCCTAACAACAAATAGTAGATATTAAACAAATTAAAGTGACCATGTTCAAAAAAAAATAATAATAAAAATAATGTGATACTGATTAATTTATTCATGAACATGTTCGCGAAACATTGAACTTTTTTTTATCAAAGAGTTAGTAATATTTTTGCAAGGCTATGTTTAAAGTGGTTTTTATCTTGTCCAAAATTCCAATATATGGACCAATGATGTTCTTATTCTATTTCATACAGTACCCTAAACATATAACCGATTTTGACATGTATGAAATAATTTGGTAGTCGTTATTTAGGGGGTCCACTTTATGACTATCGCACATATGCAGCAAAATATGGAATTTTTGTGCCACTTTATGACTATTGCACATAGCCATCAAAATGAACAAGCCGCCCTCTTGGGTTTTTTTTTTAATTTTTATTTTTTAGATTTAATTGTGTAATCGTAAATGACTTAGATAAATGCTAAGGGTGCGTTTAGTTGTAAGAAATTTTTTTATTATTTTTTAAAAGTTTTTTTTAGAATGGAATAAGTATTCTTTTTTCAGAAAACTTTTTAAATATGAAGAACTCTAAATTCAAGGTCTCTTATAATATCANATGTTTTATCCTTTATCACCATAAATCCAGGATTCCTAACAACAAATAGTAGATATTAAACAAATTAAAGTGACCATGTTCAAAAAAAATAAAAAAATAAAAATAATGTGATACTGATTAATTTATTCATGAACATGTTCGCGAAACATTGAACTTTTTTTATCAAAGAGTTAGTAATATTTTTGCAAGGCTATGTTTAAAGTGGTTTTTATCTTGTCCAAAATCCCAATATATGGACCAATGATGTTCTTATTCTATTTTATACAGTACCCTTAACATATGACCGATTTTGACATGTATGAAATAATTTTGTAGTAGTTATTTAGGGGGTCCACTTTATGACTATCGCACATATGCAGCAAAATATGGAATTTTTGTGCCACTTTATGACTATTGCACATAGCCATCAAAATGAACAAGCCGCCCTCTTGGGTTTTTTTTTTAATTTTTATTTTTTTAGATTTAATTGTGTAATCGTAAATGACTTAGATAAATGCTAAGGGTGCGTTTAGTTGTAAGAAATTTTTTTATTATTTTTTAAAAGTTTTTTTTAGAATGGAATAAGTATTCTTTTTTCAGAAAACTTTTTAAATATGAAGAACTCTAAATTCAAGGTCTCTTATAATACCAGAAAACCTTAGTAGAGAAATTTCACTAGATAATCTGATCCCTAAATCACTAGATAATCAATGCCATAAATATGGTAGTAAACGAAATGAATGCTCAGTGAACATTTCATGAACTGTTCGGTAAAAAGTTCATTTATGTTCTAAATGAAGGAACATGAATAATATTTTATGTTCCTTTAGTTAAATGAACGAACATAAATATAAGTCGCGTCCGTTCATTTATGTTCATGTACGTCCAATTATGTGTTCGCTAACGTTATGTTCACTTATTTATTTATGTCCGTATATCATATCGTTTAATTGTATAATTTTAAAATTTAGTTGTTTAAACAAAACAATATATTGTGCATAATTTAATAATGCTATATATGTTTGGCTATTTTCATTTATATTCGATTGTTTATGTTCGTTTAGTGCCAAAATGACCGAACATAAACGAACATGAACAACTCATTTTCATAATAAATGAACATGAACAAGAAAATTCATCCATTTAGGTGTTGGTGTTCGCTTATTTGACTAGTTAAAATTAAATGAACAAACATGAACAAGGTTCCGTTCGTGTTCGTTCGATTCTTTTATAGCCCTAGCCATAAATACATTGTCAGACACACCACCTCCTCTTGGTGACTAAAAAGCTACTTAAAAAACAAACTTGTAAGTAAAGATAAAATGAATAAACTTACACTGCTGTTGTCATTTGCTGTTACAAATAAAATCCCTAAGAAAAGTGTTACAAATCAAAATTAGATTCAAACAAATCAAAGATCATAAATTCATATTGTGATTCATAGTAAGTATATATTACCCTAAATCGAGAAGAAGAGTAGTGGTAGTAGTGAAGGTGATGAGGGAACAAGTTTGATCTTGGAGGTTGTGTCGGTTTTTGCTTATTAACCGCTTATTACCATTTTATTTTTTTTCTTTTGCTTTGTAAAAATGTACTAAAAAATTGAAATTGAAACAAAACCACAGTTTAATACGGTTATTACTTGCGAAGTTTGCGGATTCAATGTCTGGTATTTAAAATAACACTTTTTAAGGTTAATTTCTCAATATTTTTAGTTAGATGATTACTCAATTTAGGATGAATTTCATATATATGATATATCTTTGAAAAACTTTGATGTTACATTAATATCTTTTTAAAAAATTATAATTAAATCAATATCTTCTGAAAACTTGACAAATTCACGTGGATATCCAAATTGACAATTAAATCTTAATAAACGTTTTTTGTAATTCATGTATTATTCATATATGAAATAAAAAGCTTTAATTCACTTTTACCCTTTAACAATAAAAAGAAAATTCTCTAAATATAGTTTGGTATCTTCTTCTTCCTTAAACACTCCCTTCCCATCTAAAAACTATCATCACCGATCAAGTATTCTTGATCTTAGTTCGTTTTATTAAGATCTAATCTCAATCGTATTATTACTCATGTTTTATCCTTTATCACCATAAATCATAGGATTCCTAACAACAAATAGTATATATTAAACGCATTAAAGTGATCGTGTTCAAAAAAATAAATAAATAAATAAATAAAAATAAAGTGATACTGATTAATTTATTCATGAATATGTTCACGAAACATATAACTTTTTTTTATCAAAGTGTTAGTAATATTTTTGCAATGCTATGTTAAAAGAGGTTTTTATCATGTCCAAAATCCCAATATATGGAACAATGATGTTATTATCCTATTTTATACACTACCCTAAACATATGACCGATTTTTACATGTATGAAATAATTTTGTAGTAGTTATTTAAGGAGTCCACTTTATGACTACCGCACATACCGTGCAAAATATGGAATTTTTTTGTAGTAGTTATTTAAGGGGTCCACTTTATGACTATTGCACATAGCCTTCAAAATGAACTAGCCGCCTTCGTAGGCTTTTTTTTTTTTTTTTTTTTTAAATTTATTTTTGTAATCGTAAATGACTTAGATAAATTCTAAGGGTGTGTTTAGTTGTAATATTTTTTTATTATTTTTTAAAAGTTTTTTTTAGAATGGAATAACTATTCTTTTTTCAGAAAAACTTTTCAAATATGAAGAACTCTAAATTCAAGTTTTCTTATAATTCCAGAAAACCTTAGTAGAGAAAGTTCACTAGATAATCTGATCCCTAAATCACTAGATAATCAATGCCATAAATATGGTAGTAAACGAACTGAATGTTCAGTGAACATTTCATGAACCGTTCGGTAAAAAGTTCATTTATGTTCATTTATTTATCAAATGAAGGAACATGAACAATATTTTTACGTTCCTTTAGTAAAATGAACAAACATGAACATAAGTCGCGTCCGTTTATTTATGTTTGTGAACGTCCAATTATGTGTTCGCTAATGTTCGTTTATGTTCACTTATTTATTTATGTCCGTATATCATATCGTTTAATTGTATAATTTTAAAATTTAGTTGTTTAAACAAAACAATACTTATAAAATAATACATTGTGCATAATTTAATAATGCTATATTTGTTTGGCTATTTTCATTTATGTTCGATTGTTTATGTTCGTTTAGTGCCTAAATGACTGATTTAACAATTTTAGTATATGTATTATCTCCAAGGTAATTCACAAGAAATATGAATAACCCGAGTCGTTTTTCCAACGAAAGAATATATGGAATCATGATAATCGGATCGTGAATCGTGTTGTGAATGGTGAAAGATAGTGAATTATGGTAACTAAGCTACAAATAATGAAATTACAACTAAAAACAAGTAATAATGCTAAGGGAACAAGTAAACAATTCACACATAAGCTAAAACGTAAACACGAATTTAAAAACGTAAATAAACATGTAACGTAACGAGATAAAACGTAAAATTTAAGCAATACTAATCCTCCAGGTGCAATTCTAATTTTCTAATGTCCTGTGTGATAAAAGAAATATATAGGAAAAATAAAAATATTTTTTTGATTTATATTTTATTTATTATGATTTAAAAACTAAAAATAAGAGATTAAATGTTTAAAAATAGCAAACAAATTTGGAAAATTATAAAATTTTGTAGAAAACTATTTTGTATTAATCTAAATGTAGGAAAAATAATAAATTTGAAAAAAGCTAAAGGAAAAAGTTCAAATAAGCTAAATCAGTTTGGAAGGCTTATTATTAATAAAGAAAGAGGAAGCTAATAAAAGAATTAATAATACAAGACCCTTGAGAAAAGTCCCAAGGGCGCATTTCATGAAACTGTGTTAGTGTGAGGTGCTTGTGGTCAAGTGGTCAGGGGTTCGAATCCCTGGCACTCTTTTTGTAAAAACTTATTATTTTTGCAAATTTTCTTAAACACACTAATTTAAAACATAAAAGTAAACAATTTTTGAAACTAAAGCTTTTTAAGAAACTTAAAGAATAAGCAGTTTTAAAAGCAAAAAAGAAACAGTTGGACAGAAATCTTATTAGAAAAAGGCAAACAAAAGGGCTAAGAAGGAAATCAAGGCACAAGCTTATAAAAGCTTGTGCCAATGCTAAATAAGCTAAAGCTAAGGCACCATTTAAGCTATACTACCTTAAGTCTATCCTGAACAAGCTATAATAACCAATAAAACATCCTAAAATAAGCAAAAAGCTGGAATCAAGTGATAAAGCAAGAACTGAAAAAAGCAAATCCAAACAACCTGAGAAGCTGATTTCCAGACCAAATAAAGCTAAACAAACAAGCTATAAATTTCAAAATAAGCTTAGATCCTAAAAGCTAGTATGACAAGCTATCTACACCCCAAAATTGAGACCCTAATCAGCACTAAATAAGCAGATAAGAAGCTGGGAATAAGCTGGGTCAGGCATTTTCTGGGTGAGCAGGGCATGTGCAGGCCTAAGGGCTTATTTTAGGCAAGATTAAGCTAAAAGAATAAGCTAGAAAATGTAAAACAAGTTCAGATAAGGCAAGCCTAGCTAACTAACAACCAGAATTCCAAAAATTAGGCCTAAGTGAGATTTTAGGAGCTTATGGCAGCAGCTTATGTGAAACTGATGCGTGGTTTTGCAACCTTACAAAAGGTTTTTCTTCTCAAGGGATCTTGAGAAGCTTGCAATCCCCACCAGGCAATGTACCTGACCGATGTAGTATATAGTGAGTGGCAAGTACCGGGGGATTGATCGTTCTCTAGGGGAATATTGTCGTTAGGATTGAAGGTTAAGTTACTAGGTCTAAAGGTGAGGGATGATTCTTTTTGTATTTTTATATTTTTTTATGAAAGCAATTATAAATCTCGGGTATTGGAAGAGTGGGCGGAATTAGTTGCTAGTTAACTAAAACAAAAATACTAATGCAATTAAAATAAAATAACAAGAAAAGTAAAAGTGGTGAACTTCTTATAATGAGAAAATGTGTTTATTTAGATTTCACTACTCCATAGCCATCTCTTATTGATTAATTGGTTTGTTATAATTGTTTGGATGAAGGGTTGCTTTCCTTAATACAGTCGTGGGGGTGTGTACGTCCTTCCCCAACTCTATAAGCTTCAATCTCTTCCTATGATGACACGTTTAGTATCCTATCATGAACAGATGAATGATACCTATTCTGGACATCCTCATGTCCAGTACTTCTCCATGCCAGGGTTCCAAAAGAGCTCAATAACCTAGGATAACATGCTTAAAGGTCAACACTAAGGTTGAGTGAGAGTCATAGGTTTAAGTAGATATAGAGTGAGTACAAGTTCCACAGGGTTCAGCTTAAACCCTATGTGTGGAAAAGTTTAGAGAGAGAAGGTATATTGCACTAAGCTCATGAACCACACGTTAACAGTCCAGATCATGGGGTCTGCAGACCAAACCATGATGGGACGGGAAGGATAACCTGCCAAAGTTAATACTTCAGAAGGTTCAAATATAATACATATATTCGCGTTCACTCGCAAGTGATTAGATTCATGAATTTAGTTGTGTAGTGGTGGCAGGTAGTTTACTCGTGCAATAACTAAAGAAAAAGACTTGTATTCGATTTAAAGCATGTATCCCCCTCACAGGGTTGTAAAGCATTTAAAAGAGTGAGGCTATGAACTCACAGAAAAAGAGTGTGAGGCTACGAACTCACCTGAGTCTAAGGTATGTAGGGTAGGGGTTTAGACAGCTCACTCACGTATCCTGGGGGTAGTGTAGGTGTGTGTATGTCAAGTCCTGGTCTAGGTTTTTAAGTAATCACTCTTAGGGTTTCTAGATATAACATAACACCGTTCGGGCCATCATAATCCAGAAATACATACTCCTCACATGAAGATCCCTAGTATTGTATTATGTTACTTAACATAATACCGTTCGGGCCATCATAATTCAGAAGTACATATTCCTCACAAGAAGCTCCCTAGTATTGTGTCATGTTGTTATTAGATATTAGATATAACATAACACCGTTCGGGCCATCATAATCCAGAGGTCATGTAGTAAACGTTTGAGGAGCCAGGACACTTTAAATCGTAAACCCAGCAAACTCGTCAAAAAGAATACCCAAATGAAACGCGTCACATGAAGCTCCCTAGTATTGTATTAGGTTATTAACTAAAAATAGGTTTTTGATAATTATATGAAAATAGTCCGTTTATACCCTTCAAGTTTGCATAATTACACTTTCTACCCTAAACTTTCAAATATATACATATTAAGCATTTAACTATCTAACTTTCACATAATTAGTCCCTATACTTATATATTTTAAAGTAATGACAGAAATAGTCCTTAAACTATATAACTTTCCATATTTACCCTTTATACCCTTAACTTAACAATATTTGCAAAACTAGTCCTTATAAGTTTATAACTCTTTTACTTTCTATCCTAGGGTTTTAAAATTTTGGAAAAAGGGTCCTTATACTTATTACTTCTAAGAAATGTCAAAAATAGTCCCTGGAATTCATATTTTCTGAAATTTACCATATATACCCTTATGCATGAAAACATTTGCAAAACTAGTCCTAAAATCATGTAAACTATATTTTTATGAAAGTAAAGAGTTTCCCAGCTTATGTTTAACTAATATATGCTTAACTAAGTCTTCTAAATCATATTATAGCACATGATAAGGCAATTTAGCATATAAACACATAGTTTTCCAAAATTAGGGTTTCTAAATCAAAAGTTGTAAAAGAAAATGATCAAGGCTCATTCAAGGGTTCCTAGGTGATCTAAGGCATATCCTAAGCATCCTAGGTCAGTACTAAAGCTATTAGAACCAAAGATTAGGCTTACTTGGGTCGTGGGAGTCCTAACGTGAGATCTAGGGTTTTCTCGACCAAGTTTAGAACTCGACAAGGATCAAGGCTACACTATTCTACTTCTAGGGCTTCTAGGGGCTTAGTACTAAATAAATATATGAGGTAAAGAAGAGAGGAAGGTTTGAAGTGAAATGGAGGAGGGTGTTTGCTATTTATAGGGTGCGTTTGGATTAGCGAGCAAGAAAAGGAAGGTGGAGGTGTTTCTCACGTATCCTGGGGGTAGTGTAGGTGTGTGTATGTCAAGTCCTAGTCTAGGTTTTTAAGTAATCACTCTTAGGGTTTCTAGATATAACATAACACCGTTCAGGCCATCATAATCCAGAAATACATACTCCTCACATGAAGATCCCTAGTGTTGTATTATGTTACTTAACATAATACCGTTCGGGCCATCATAATTCAGAAGTACATATTCCTCACAAGAAGCTCCCTAGTATTGTGTCATGTTGTTATTAGATATTAGACATAACATAACACCGTTCGGGCCATCATAATCCAGAGGTCATGTAGTAAACGTTTGAGGAGCCAGGACACTTTAAATCGTAAACCCAGCAAACTCGTCAAAAAGAATACCCAAATGAAACCCGTCACATGAAGCTCCCTAGTATTGTGTTATGTTATTAACTAAAAATAGGTTTTTGATAATTATATGAAAATAGTTCGTTTATACCCTTCAAGTTTGCATAATTACATTTTCTACCCTAAACTTTCAAATATATACATATTAAGCATTTAACTATCTAACTTTCACATAATTAGTCCCTATACTTATATATTTTAAAGTAATGACAGAAATAGTCCTTAAACTATATAACTTTCCATATTTACCCTTTATACCCTTAACTTAACAATATTTGCAAAACTAGTCCTTATAAGTTTATAACTCTTTTACTTTCTATCCTAGGGTTTTAAAATTTTGGAAAAGGGGTCCTTATACTTATTACTTCTAAGAAATGTCAAAAATAGTCCCTGGAATTCATATTTTCTGAAATTTACCATATATACCCTTATGCATGAAAACATTTGCAAAACTAGTCCTAAAATCATGTAAACTATATTTTTATGAAACAAAAGAGTTTCCCAGCTTATGTTTAACTAATATATGCTTAACTAAGTCTCCTAAATCATATTATAGCACATGATAAGGCAATTCAGCATATAAACACATAGTTTTGCAAAATAAGGGTTTCTAAATCAAAAGTTGTAAAAGAAAATGATCAAGGCTCATTCAAGGGTTCCTAGGTGATCTAAGGCATATCCTAAGCATCCTAGGTCAGTACTAAAGCTATTAGAACCAAAGATTAGGCTTACTTGGGTCGTGGGAGTCCTAACGTGAGATCTAGGGTTTTCTCGACCAAGTTTAGAACTCGACAAGGATCAAGGCTACACTATTCTACTTCTAGGGCTTCTAGGGACTTAGTACTAAATAAATATATGAGGTAGAGAAGAGAGGAAGGTTTGAAGTGAAATGGAGGAGGGTGTTTGCTATTTATAGGGTGCGTTTGGATTAGCGAGCAAGAAAAGGAAGGTGGAGGTGTCGAGGGGGGCGAGGTGACTAAGTGCAGCTATGGGGTGACTAAGGAAGCCTAAAGGGATGACTAAGGTTGGCTATTGGTAGCTAGGGGGCTGCCATAGGCCGGTTGTGGTGGTGGTGTTTCTACGAGCTCAAGGTGGTGACAAGGAGGTGATCCACCTCCTTGTGTGATTGCTAGGGAGGTGCTATGGTGTCTACTTGGTATAAGCAAGGTGCTAGGGTGCTAGGTTGAGGAGCTTGAGGTGTTTAGTAGCTTAGTTTTAGGTTTTAGGTTTAGTTTTGACCTAGTTTTGGTTAGTGAGAGATTTGGGTTTAGCTTATGGTTTAGTGCCTAGATTAGGGTCATATGAGTGTTTAGTGACTAATATTAAGTCCTAGGAGGCTTATACTAAGTGGTGGTAGCTTATGGTAAAGATTTGGGATAGTTTAGACCTAATTCCGGGATGTTATTACCTAATTAGGGTTTTATGCTTAAGGAACTTGTACCTAAGCTCTAAAGAATCGTACTAGGGTTTAGGGGTGATAAGATATCCTAATGTTGCTAAGGTAACCTATACATAAGCCTTGATCACTTTCAAACTAGCTTGGATAAGCAATTAGGGTTTTAGAGATAACCGTAAACACATAGGTACAATTAGGGTTTTCTGATAAGTATAGTGTACTAGAGTGATAGTTTACTTAGTGAAAATGTGTTATAACCTAGAAATGTCATACTGGGATGTTTACATGATGTAAACATGGTGGTATTTGGCATAAGTGGATACGTGAGCTTGTCTAAAGGTCATATAGGTAATAGTGATATGATAAAGCAAAAATTTTACTCGGGAAAAAGATATAGGCATAGCTAACCTAGATAATGCTTAGTGAGGGCCTAAGTTATGTTAGTAGGGCTTAGCTAACCTATGGGGAAGCTAGTAGGGAAAGTAGTGGGTTGCTACAGTCTCCCATCCTAAAAGAAAATCTCGTCCCGAGATTTAGCTAAGGTTAGTGGGCGAGGGTGAGAATAGATACCTAAGGCAAAGGGTTAGATCCTAAGTTCGCGACTACGCTCGGATCTTCTTGGTCATTCCTATTCTTCAACATATAAGCTCTTCCCTGGGCACCATCAGTATTTTTCTTTTGACATCTATTTGCATATTGTCCTTTCTCTCCGCAAGCATGACAAGTGACCTTTACTAGTGGCGGATTACCCCTAGTGGCTGGTCCTTTGTGCCTGCAATCCTTTGCCTGATGGCCCACCTTGTTACATGTACTACATTTGATGAAACAAGACCCTGTGTGGTGTAAAGCACATCTCTTACACAGAGGGGCTTTTCCAACATAACCACTTCCCTCATTTGGAATAGCGGCATAAGCTCTAGCAGCTTCTTGCCTTGGGTTTGGTTGAGGATAGGGGTTGGTGTTTTCGAAAGCTCTCCCATCGTGGAACTTTCGTTTATTATCATTGGGCGCTGGCACAGAGTTGTGCTTTGTTACTTGATCCATTAACCTCAAAGTAATGTTAATGGCTTCCTCTAAAGTTTGTGGTTTAGAGGCAGTAGCATTATCTTCGATACTTCGGGGTAAAACTCCGATGAAAACTTCTATCGTCTTTTCAGTAGTTGGCACCATTGTAGGACACAAAGTTGCCAATTCCTGAAATCTCCTAATATAAGTTTTAACATCGTTCCCCTTTACAGTCAAGTTATAGAACTCATCTTCCATTTTCTTGACTTCCGTTCGAGGGCAGTATTTCTTAATCATAAGCTTCTTAAATTCAGTCCAGGTTAGCTTGTATGCCTCCTCAATTCCTATTGGCTGGGCATACGAGTTCCACCAGGACAAAGCTTCTTCGGTAAGAGTACCGGTAGCAAACTTAACTCTACAATCCTCAGTACAGTTACTACGGGAGAATACTGAATCACACCTCTCAAACCAGTGAATTAGTCCTATGTCCCCTTCTGTCCCCTTGAAATTGAAGGGCTGACACTTCATAAATTCCTTGTAGTTACTCTTCTTCACTACAGAAATTTCGGGGTTTCTAGCCATGTTAGCATTCCCAGCTTCTAGTGCAGCAGTCACACTGTCAGCAACTAGTTACCGGATGGCTTCCTAAGTCATGGCGGGAGTAGCGGGAGTAGTAGGAGTAGTCGATCTCGTACGTGCCATTCTATAGACATTCACAAGATAAGATGGGATAAGAATAATGTCGTACCCAATTTAGACATTCTTGCAAGTTCTAACTAATAGAAGCTTGCGTAGAGACGGAAGATACAAGTTCTAACTCTTAGAACATTGCCTGATACCGGAGAAATAGAGTATAGGGAATCCTAAAACTAAAAGGGCGGATTTCTTAATAAGATTTACTATATTCCTTGGAAGTTTGTTTCCCCCATCTAAAGGCATAGTGATATTAATCTAAGGGATTCTAATTGTTTAGTGTTCCTAAGTAGAATTACTAGCTTTAGAATTCCTAATGACCTCGAGTTCTTAGAGTAGGCCTATATTGGTTCCTAAGATATAAGGCATAGGGGATTTTAATGCGGGATACGTAACTAAGTATAGGCAAACTATAACTTTTATACGACTAGTTCCTATATTTTACAGGGTGAGAAGATAAGAATTAAATGAGATGAGAGGGATAAGAAGATAGAATTAAATGGTTAAGAGGATAATAAGATAAGAATTAAACGATGTGAGAGGGTAAAGAGATTAGAATTAAACATATAAGAGGAGACGAAGATTATTTTTGGGTTTTATGACCGAAAAAACAAATTACGATAAAAGTAAAACAAAAGTGAAAACCAATTTTGAAAAAGAAAATATTTTTGGGTTTTTAAGAAAGGAAAACAAATGAATAAAGAAAAATAAATTTGAAAAGAAAATATTTTTGGTTTTTATGTTTTGAAAATATTTACAAAAACGATAACTTCACAAGGAAGGTTCTTCAAAACACGAATCGTCGAACGAGAACACAAATCACGTCAAACCTTCCCTGGCAGCGGCGCCAAAAATTTGATTTAACAATTTTAGTATAGGTATTATCTCCAAGGTAATTCACAAGAAATATGAATAACCCGAGTCGTTTTTCCAACGAAGGAATGAATGGAATCGCGATAATCGGATCGTGAATCGTGTCGTGAATGGTGAAAGATAGTGAATTATGGTAATTAAGCTACGAATAATGAAATTACAACTAAAAACAAGTAATAATGCTAAGGGAACAAGTTAACAATTCACACATAAGCTAAAACGTAAACATGAATTTAAAAACGTAAATAAACACGTAACGTAACGAGATAAAATGTAAAATTTAAGCAATACTAATCCTCCGGGTGCAATTCTAATTTTCTAAGGTCCTATGTGATAAAAGAAAAATACGGGAAAAAGAAAAATATTTTTTTGATTTATATTTTATTTAGTATGATTTAAAAACTAAAAATAAGAGATTAAATGTTTAAAAATAGCAAACAAATTTGGAAAATTATAAAATTTTGCAGAAAACTATTTTGTATTAATCTAAATGTAGGAAAAATAATAAATTTGAAAAAAGCTAAAGGAAAAAGTTCAAATAAGCTAAATTAGTTTGGAAGGCTTATTATTAATAAAGAAAGAGGAAGCTAATAAAAGAATTAATAATACAAGACCCTTGAGAAAAGTCCCAAGGGCGCATTTCGTGAAACTGTGTTAGTGTGAGGTGCTTGTGGTCAAGAGGTCAGGGGTTCGAATCCCTGGCACTCTTTTTGTAAAAACTTATTATTTTTTGCAAATTTTCTTAAACACACTGATTTAAAACATAAAAGTAAACAATTTTTGAAACTAAAACTTTTTAAGAAACTTAAAGAATAAGCAGTTTAAAAGGCAAAAAAGAAACAGTTGGACAGAAATCTTATTAGAAAAAGGCAAACAAAAGGGCTAAGAAGGAAATCAAGGCACAAGCTTATAAAAGCTTGTGCCAATGCTAAATAAGCTAAAGCTAAGGCACCATTTAAGCTATACTACCTTAAGTCTATCCTGAACAAGCTATAATAACCAATAAAACATCCTAAAATAAGCAAAAAGCTGGAATCAAGTGATAAAGCAAGAACTGAAAAAAGCAAATCCAAACATATAACAACCCACAAAATCTCATCACTATCATTCCCATTACAAATACCTATAGTAGGTATTTCATAGGTAAATTTTTGCTTTTATGTGCATTTATTACTTGCATGACTCTCTAGACCTACCCACGTATCCACACAAGCCAAATAACTCAACACTCACATCCTATAGACCCCTGGTATGTCAAGTATAAGATCACAAAAAGACCACAATAAGTAATTTACCAATCTAACACACTAAACTTACTACAAAACCATAATAAACCCTAATTAAGTCCTAATTAGACCTATGTGCTTAACTAAACTAGTTTGAAAGTGTCCAAGGCTTAAGTATGAGTTACCTTAGGAACATTAGGATACCTTAGGACCCTTAGGCACTAGTACAACCCATTAGAGCTTAGGTACAAGTCCCTTAAGCACAAAACCATAACTAGGCTATAACTTCCCGAAAACTAGGTCAAACCTTCCCAAATCTTTCCCATAAGCTACCACCACTTAATATAAGCCTCTTAGGACTTAGTATTAGTCACTAGACACACTTAGGAACCTAATCTAGGCACTAAAACCTAAGCTATACCTTAATCACTTACTAAACCAAATTAAGACTAAACTAATCCTAACTTAACCCTAATCCTAAAACTAAGTACCCTAAGCACCTCAAACACCACAAGCACCTAGCCTAGCGCCTTAGTCATGCTTAGCACACACCTTAGCACCTCTAAGCACCTCACATAAGTAGATGCATCACCTACTTGTCACTTCTTCCTTAGTCGGCCTCATTTCCACCATACGAACCCTATAACAGCCTATAGGGCATCCTTGTCACTCCATAGCTTCCCTTAGTCAGCTAGTAGCCTAGCTTAGTCATCTCCCCCCCCCCCTCGACACCTCCTGATGGCCTTGCTTGCTCGCTACTCCTCACGCACCCTATAAATAGCTTGACATCCCTCCTTCTTTTAAACCACACCTCTTCTCTTCTTCACCTCAAAACATTCTGTAGTAGTAGTAGTATAAAAGCTATAGTAGGCCTAGGAGTCGAGCAAAGCAAGCCAAGGACTCTTGTCGAGTTGTTTTTCCATCGCTAAAACCCTAAACCTAGACATACCCCTCGTTAAACCCTAGTTAGTCAAGTAAGCCTTCCATTTTGATTTCTTTAGCTTTATTTTAGTTCTAGGATAGATATAGGCTGTCTTAGATCACCTAGGATGCCTTGCCTAAGCCTTGAACACTAGAACTAGTTAGTTTTCTTTTTGAAACCCTAAAAAGAGTCGAATACATGTTTACATGCTTTAAGCCCTTTACATAAGCTATAATATAGTCTAGGTAATTTAGATAAGCTAATATTAGTTAAACATAAGCTAGGAAACCTTTTTGTTTCATAAAAATATAGTTTGCATGGAATTAGGACTAGTTTTGCAAAGTTTTCCATGCATAGGGGTATATATGGTAACTATCTGAAAATATTAAAATTTAGGGATTATTTTTAACATTTCTTAGAAGATATAAGTATAAGGACCCTTTTTACAAAGTTATAAAACCCAAGGATAAAAAGTAAAATAATTATAAACTAATAAGGACTAGTTTTGCAAAAGTTATAAAGGTAAGGGTATAAATGGTAAATATAGAAAACTTATAAGTCCAAGGGTCATTTCTGTCATTTTTCTAAAATATAGAAGTATAGGGACTAATAGTGTTAAGTATAAATAGTTATAAGTATAAATAATATAAGTATTATAAGTATAGGGTAGATTTTGTAAATATGTTAAACTATAATGGCATAAAGTAAAAATATTAAAGTTAAAAGCATAACACAATACTAGGGAGCTTCATGTGAGGAGTACTAAGTGGATATTTCGTTTTGACGAGTTTGTTGGGTTTACGATTTAAAGTGCCCTCACTCCTCAAACGATTATTGCATATACTTCTGAATTATGATGGCCCAAACGGTGTTATGTTATAACTAAACCTTAATAACAACATAACTCAATAGTAAGGAGCTTCATGTGAGTAGTATTAATTTCTGAATTATGATGGCCCGAACGGTATTATGTTGATAACATAATACAATAGTAGGGAGCTTCATATGAGGAGTCTTATACTTCTGAATTGTGATGGCCTGAACGGTGTTGTGTTATA
>LBNU01002267.1:0-22904 GCA_014162995.1 Artemisia annua
TAATGTTAAAATGGATCTTTAAAGGATGGTTAAAGGTTGTTGTTGAAGATTAGTTGTTGTTGTCGAGACGAAGGCCCAAAGTAGTTTTCTTACTTGCTAATAATCCCAATTATACTCGCTAGAAAACTTTGAACCTATTGATACTCGCTAAAGTGACTTGTACTCGTAATTTTAAAATTTAGCACTCAAACTCGCTATGAAAAAAAAAATTTGAAAGGAAACTCGCTATGAAGTTAGATAGCAAACTCGCTATGGAAAAAATGAAAAACAAACTCGCTATGAAGAAGTTTAAAAACAAACTCGCTACAAAAATTTCAAAAAGAAGCAAACTCGCTATGAAAGATGTTGAAAGCAAACTCGCTATGAAGAAACTTAAAGGCAAACTCGCTATAAAATTTTTTGAGAGCAAACTCGCTAGGAGTTAATCCTTACTCGCTAGAGCGATAAGGTAAAAAGGCTTACTTGCCTGAAAGTACAAACTCGCTATCAAACTTCAAAAACTCGCTAACAAATTTTATCCAAACTCGCTACCTGGAAATTTACTCAAACTCGCTACGAAAGATTTTCCCAAACTCGCTATGAAGAAATGTTTCCAAACTCGCTATTAAACCCTAGATTTTCAAACTCGCTATTAAACCCTAAACCCTTTAACTTTTAATATGCGTACTGTTTTATCTAGTTTTCAACAAGCTGAGTACCAAAAAGATTAAAGACCAAGTGAAATGTGTAAAAACCTTAACAAACTTATGAAAAGCTCAAACAAAACCAAAAATAACGAGTACAAAACACTAATAAACGAGATCAAAACTAGCCNGAAGAAGAAGAAGAGACAAGTGTTTGGAAGGAACTCTTGATATATTTGATATAATGAACTTGAAATACAAATGAGAACCAACAAGCCTTAACCAAGGCTTACACATAGTATATATAGGGGAGTCCAAGGGTTTCCATGTCATTCTAGCACTATTACATACTTGGCCCTTGGACTTCCACACAATGTGACATTACATCATAAACTTACTTAACATAAGAGATAAAATGTCAACGTAATAACTCTAATAAGCAACCTATTACAAATATAATGACCGACACTTTTCATAACGTGAAACGTGTTCCTAACACTTTCATTTCGATCTTTGAGCATCTTACTCAAAGTGAGAATTTATTACACCCCTCTAAATGTACACCCAAATCGCCTTAGCCTACCTTGTATGCACCCACCTTTGGTGCATTATTGTGACAACATTTGTTAAACCCTTAGTTAATTATCTAGTCAATTACATGGTTGCTAAGTTAAGTCATATCCTTGTACATATTGTTTTGGGACGATTGGGACTTATGGGTAAAGTACTAGTGTAATGGAGTAATGGGGAAGAACGACATTATTACCCCCATAATGTGCTAAACATTTTAAAAGTACTCCAAGTTTTTCAATTATCTTAATTCGAGTCATTAGATTAGTAATTGTAAAGTTATGTAAAGATTCAAGTGTAAGGGGAATGCGAATCCCCTATGATGTATTGTTTTGGATGGTAGGGCAAGAGTGTATGAAAAAAAAAATCGAAAAATCAAGAAAAATACAAAAAAATATGAAAAAGAAAAGAGAAAAACATACGGACTACCATCCCGTTTCCTTTTATGTTTCTTTTTAGTTTTTGTTATTTCATTTTTATTTTAAAACTGAGTCGAGTCTTGACTTAAGCAACGATGTAGAGTGCATGTATTTGATCATGATAATTAACTTGCCACCATTAAAATACCCTTTATTCCAACCAAACCGTGTTTATCATATCCCTACACCTTACGTTACAACCATTTGGAAAGCCCTCTTTGATAGTTTATCTTAGGTGCTTACGCCTAGTAGACTCATGGGTAAAGTACTAGTGTAATAGAGTAATGGGGAAGAACAACATTATTACCCCCATATGTGCTAAACATTTTAAAAGTACTCCAAGTTTTTCAATTATCTTAATTCGAGTCATTAGAATAGTAATTGTAAAGTTATGTAAAGATTCAAGTGTAAGGGGAATGCAACTCCCCTATGATGTATTGTTTTGGATGGTAGGGCAAGAGTGTATGAAAAAAAAATCGAAAAATCAAGAAAAATAAAAAAAAAAATATGAAAAAGAAAAGAGAAAAACATACGGACTACCATCCCGTTTCCTTTTATGTGTCTTTTTAGTTTTTGTTATTTCATTTTTAGTTTAAGATTGAGTCGAGTCTTGACTTAAGCAACGGTGTAGAGTGCATGTATTTGATCATGATAATTAACTTGCCACCATTAAAATACCCTTTATTCCAACCAAACCGTGTTTATCATATCCCTACACCTTACGTTACAACCCTTTGGAAAGCCCTCTCTGATAGTTTATCTTAGGTGCTTACGCCTAGTGGAGGAGTAATTGATCCTCTCCCAAGCCTATGATAATCTATTTACTATGACAGGTAGTGAGCGTTATTTTCCGTTTTCATTTATGAGATATTATTCTATGACATTTGAGAGATGAGAGAACCCAAACACTATTTGTGAGGTGCTAGTGTATGATTTCCGTGCTTGTTATGATTAGGGTCTAATAACTATTTGTTGTAATTACTTTTATATTTGTGTTAAATGACCCCTAACTCATATTTTGATTGGAATAAAAGCTCATTTGCTTGAGGACAAGCAAATCTCAAGTGTAAGGGTATTTGATGAGACGAAAAGTGTTACGCTTTTAGGGGGTCATTTAAGCCCTAATTCGTATAAATGTGATCAAATATTGCCCTAAATCGTTCCTTTTGTCATTTTAGGTACTTTTGAGAAGAATTCTGGAAAACATGCATATTTGGACGTTTTTGGAGCATAAAAGTGAAGAAAACGACAAAGTCTCAAAAGAAGCAGAAATTACGACCTGACGGCGTCAAAGTCACAAGGTGACGCCGTCAGCAAGCCTTGACAAAAGAGTGGAAACCAATTATCAAATGACGGGCCAGAAAGATTTTGGAAATTAACACCTGACGCCGTCAGGTGTTAGAAGTTGTAGGCCGTCAGGTTATGAGTTAAAGAGTGACGACCCAGAGAGGAATAGAGAGTGACGGCGTCAGAAGTGGATCTAGGCCATCCGAGAAACCTAATGGCGGCGAGCTGACAGCGTCAGCCTCTATAACCTGACGCCGTCAGAATATAAAATCTATATATAGTTTTCTATTTTTCATTCATTAAGTGTGGAACTTTGTGGAGAACTTTTGGCACCAAACCCTAGACGAATTTTCTGTACTTTTTAGGGTTTCCAACCCTTGGAACCCTCATGCTTAATTAAAGATAAGTCTTCACTTTAATTCAATCAATATGTCTATGTGTTGGTTGATTATCTCTTTTGCTTGTCTTTTAATTAACATGTGTAGCTAAATTCTCTTGTGTTTGCTTAGATCTAATGAAACCTAACTATTAATTATTGGTTAATTGATGTGTTGTTGTTTGTTGGGATGATTGTTCCATCAATGTTAGGCTCAAGAAAACTGGCCAACCTCCTTTATGGTAACGTGCTTGAATGTCTTGGGAAACATGTAGCCAAGGGATACTAGGCTATTAAGGTAGTATTTAACGCATGAGCCACTGTTTACAATCTCTATGGTTGTGCCGTGCATGGCATAGGAGGAGATAAGAGCTCATAGAATTGGAGAGATATGTATGCCACTCCATGAGTTATTAGGAATACACCCTTCATCCACACAAGTAACATACATATCAATTAACCGGTAAAAGATAGTTAGGGAGTAATGAAATCTAAGTAAACACACTTTTCTCCATATTGTTTTCACAATAGTTTAGATATTTTATTTTATTTGCAATTGTAGTTATCTTGGGTTAATTGACTAGCAACTAATTCCGCCCACTCCTTCAAAATCGAGATTTTACTTGCTTTCCTAAAAATATAAAAATACAAAAAGAATCTTCCTTCACCCTTAGACCTATTAGAGTAGTTTTTCTGTCCTAACGAACACTATTCCCTGTGAGAGAATGATCAATCCCCCGTACTTACCACTATCCTATACTACATCGGTCAGGTACACTGCCTGGTGGGGTTGTAAGCCTCTTGAGATCCCTCGAGAGGTAAAACCTGTTGTAAGGTCACAAAACCACGCATCAGTATGGTGATGAATGTTTTCGTGGCTTTCATTGATACGAAGAGAACATACATATATAGGGGATAGATCATAGATATAAACTATTTTGGGTTAATTGTTAATCACCCATAAATGCTAGCCTATCTCTAGCCAATTACATTAACCAAATTACAGCTCATCACTTATCTCTAGCTAATCACATAGCTAATTTACAACTAACACTCTCCCGCAGTTCGAGCGGCGAAATCGCAAAAGCTCGGACTGGAGTAGTAAACTAGAAAAAAAAGAAAAGAAAAAAAAAAACATTAACATAATAAAAACATAACTTTAATTGACTCGTAAGAAAACCGTACCAACGGTCGAATTTAGTCGACTGGTACCAACGTTCGGCTAAGTCGACTGGTAACAAATCCGTACCAACGGTCGACTTTAGGGACTGGTACCAACGGTCGACTTTAGTCGACTGGTAACAAGCCGTACGAACGATCAACTAATTAACAAACAATAAACCGGATAAATCAGAATATCCTTAAAATAAAAAAATAATGAAAGTTGGTTCTAAACCTTCAACCCCCAAAGAACCTTCCGAACAAACGGGGCGTGTTTTTCCCTAAAAAAACATAAAGATCACATATTTAGAAGAAGTTGTGGTTTATTTTGGTTACAGCGTAAAGGGAGCCCTCCGAACCTCCGGCGTGTAGCCGGCAGCCGGAGGCGGCAGCAGAAGATTTTAGCTTTTGTGAATCTTATGGCCTGATACCATGTAAGATTATAGAGACAATATGTAAGAGATGTAGAATAACATAATATTTAATGTCGTATGGCAATGAATGTTTTTGTGTCTTTCATTGATACCAAGAGAACATACATATATAGGGGATAGATCATAGATATAAACTATTTTGGGTTAATTGTTAATCACCCATAAATGCTAGCCTATCTCTAGCCAATTACATTAACCAAATTACAGCTCATCACTTATCTCTAGCTAATCACATAGCTAATTTACAACTAACACTCTCCCGCAGTTCGAGCGGCGAAATCGCAAAAGCTCGGACTGGAGTAGTAAACTAGAAAAAAAAGAAAAGAAAAAAAAAAACATTAACATAATAAAAACATAACTTTAATTGACTCGTAAGAAAACCGTACCAACGGTCGAATTTAGTCGACTGGTACCAACGTTCGGCTAAGTCGACTGGTAACAAATCCGTACCAACGGTCGACTTTAGGGACTGGTACCAACGGTCGACTTTAGTCGACTGGTAACAAGCCGTACGAACGATCAACTAATTAACAAACAATAAACCGGATAAATCAGAATATCCTTAAAATAAAAAAATAATGAAAGTTGGTTCTAAACCTTCAACCCCCAAAGAACCTTCCGAACAAACGGGGCGTGTTTTTCCCTAAAAAAACATAAAGATCACATATTTAGAAGAAGTTGTGGTTTATTTTGGTTACAGCGTAAAGGGAGCCCTCCGAACCTCCGGCGTGTAGCCGGCAGCCGGAGGCGGCAGCAGAAGATTTTAGCTTTTGTGAATCTTATGGCCTGATACCATGTAAGATTATAGAGACAATATGTAAGAGATGTAGAATAACATAATATTTAATGTCGTATGGCAATGAATGTTTTTGTGTCTTTCATTGATACCAAGAGAACATACATATATAGGGGATAGATCATAGATATAAACTATTTTGGGTTAATTGTTAATCACCCATAAATGCTAGCCTATCTCTAGCCAATTACATTAACCAAATTACAGCTCATCACTTATTTCTAGCTAATCACATAGCTAATTTACAACTAACAAATTCAAGTAGTAATTATTGAAACAAGAAATGGGAAACTATATTGAAACAAGCATATTAATTTTTTTTTTGTTTGTTTGGCAACTCGTAATACAGTTTATTTTTCGTTTGGCAACTCTCATCGTTTTCCGCTACAACATTACGAGTTTGAGAGGGGATGTTAGATAATAAAGGCCTATAGGCCCGGCATGTTGTTTAGGCCCGTCTAGTTTAGAGTTACGTTTATTTGCTCTTATTTATTCACCATGTATTCTCATTTGTTTAGTAAATCTGATAATATAATTTTGGGTATTCCATATGATTTATATAATAATCTCAAAGCTCTGGTCATTGTAAATTGTTAAAATGCGTCAAGTAGTATTTAGAAATCAGCAGCAAGCTAGAAGGTGCAAAAGAATATTAGAAAAAAGTTGACCATAAGAAGGCCGGACTCCTATACATAATAATAGATTTGGAAAGCGAGACACACCTCGTTCCAAATTAAATACTCAAAACTCACAATCTCATCGGAAAACCCTCATCTTATACCTTTCACTAATGGATCCCGACACCTCACGTTTTCTTTTCCATTACCCAAACATTCCTATTAACCAGACTGCTGCGAGTAAACAAATTTCATTTGAATCGGATGAAACAACCACTACTACTCCAGACATTGTACAGACCAAGGTGGTTAACAACACTATAGACTCCCTTCTTGATTGTTTAGAAAGAGGAGAGAATTATGGCAAACAACGTATATCTATTCGCAAGATTTCTAGAGTTCTTAGAGATCTTAGCGAAAGATCTTTCAACCCCCAGCTGGTCTCTATAGGACCTCTACACAGACAAAATAAGAAGTTGCAAGAACTAGAATCCCTGAAAGAGTCTTATCTAAATGACCTATTATTTCGGGATACTCGTTCCTTCCCAATGCAAAAACTAGTACTAAAAGAATGTCTACGAAAGGTGAATGGTTCAATAGACCGAATCAGGGAATCTTATGCGGGTATGGCCAATAACTATAATGATGCCGAACTTGCCATGATGATGATCATGGATGGTTGTTTCATAATTGAATTCTGCATCAAGCATGGTGATGAAAAGCAGAATTTGCCAAATAAGATGCAAAACAAACATATTGCCATGGATCTGATTTTGCTCGAAAATCAAATCCCATTCTTTGTTCTTCAAGATTTATTTGACTCCTCCATGGGAATTATGCCTGATTTCTCTCTTACTGATGTTCTCGATAGATATTTGGCACCCTACATTAGTCTCTTCCGTACACTTTCACCTAAAAACTTTTCAATTACAGATGATATTTCCACAAATTCAAGCGATCATGATCATCTTCTTGGCTATCTGCACAAACGCTACCAGTGTGTAGTTGCCAAGTCTTCGAATCTTACTGATGCTGAACTGGATAGATCTGCATTTGAAGAGAGGATAGAGAATACAGACATAGCATTCCACTCGGTTGTTGAACTGGATAGATCTGGGGTGAACTTTAAGCATCACCAAGAGAGTAATTGGTTAATGACCATCAAATTCCAACCATCTCTTTTTCCATTGTTTCCTTGGTATTGCGGTAAGCCTACTCTTCTAATGCCAACACTTGTTATTGATGATAACACTGAGCTAATTTTGAGGAACTTTATTGCATATGAGCAATCGTTCCCTAAAGATCGTTTTAATTACTTTACATCATATGCATGTGCCATGCAAATGCTTATTGATACTCAAGAGGATGTTACTAAATTGGTAGAATCGAGAGTCCTTGTCAACAATCTAGGTTCAAACCAAGAGGCTGCAGATATGATCAACGAGATATGCAAACACATCTCTCTAACAGATTTCTATTACACCCAAGAGTTTAAGCAGATGGATAGCTACTACAATGGTTATTGGCCCAAGAATATTGCCCGGCTGAGACGCACATATTTTAGTAGTCCATGGAATGCTATTGCACTATTTGCTGCATTCATCTTGTTTTCTCTTACGGTGGTTCAGACCGTTTTTACCATACGGGCTGCATAATCCTGTACTTGCTTTGAGCCGTACACTTTTCTTCATTCGTTGTTCACAAAGTCGCTTATTTTTCATGCCTATGTTCACTTATCAATGTATTAGTTGCCTCGATCATTAAGTTTTTTACATGTTTTCGACGGAGGTGTGGGATCATCTTTACTGTATTTTGTCTGTATCATGTGTTTGTTTGGTTTGTAATAATAAATGGATGTCCGAAAAGAAGAGGAAATGTGGATATGACGTCAAATGTAGCATATTTAAGCAACTAGATTCACTTGTTTTTTGCATTTACAGTAAATGTAAATTTACATGTGTGTTTAGTGTACATTGCTTAAACCTTTAATGTGTTTCTCTTAATATAATAATTGCACATTATTATGGATAATTATTAGTGGTGTCCATATAGCCAATAAGAGACCCACGGCCCAGTTAGCTATTAGTTTCTCTATATTATTCGATTTTTAGATATTACTCGAGTGCGCTTGAAGCACATGTGGTCATAAACCATGGTTTATGAGCCAAGATTATTTTATTGAGTGGCATGATCGGTTGGACCATCCGCTTGCTAGTTAACATACAACCAAAGAATCACCAACACTAAGTAGAGTGTTAAACAGATCCTCACAAGTGGTATCAGAGACAGGTTATGATACTTTGAATTGGAAGATCACAAGACTGGGTGGAGAAACATCTTCTTTTATGCAGTTTGAAGACCTTATCAGAGCATGTGATAGGGATGATCTTGATACTCTATGGAAGATGGTGAATGACAAGCATCAAGCTGGAGAGCTCCAAGATATCAAGGAGAAGGAGCTTTGGGTTCACTTCCAAAGGCTTTATGAACCTGATAGGGATGTCAGATACTGGAAGTTTGAAGCTCATACCATGAACACTTTATGGAAATTCTATGACAGCTGCAGTGTTCATCATTTGTCTACACAAGATGGAGTAGATGCATTCATGCATGCAGAGAGAGAATACCCACTCAGGGCTGGAGTTCTTCTTGTTATGCTTTCAGTAAAGCTCAGATGTGAAGAGAGAACAGAAGAGATCAATGATCTGCTACAAAGAATCTCAGAGCAGTGTAGCAGGGAAACACAAGCCTTGAAGAGAAGGTAAAGTGTTTGGAAGAATCCCCTCATCATCAGAGATAATTCAACAAACTTAGTGGCTTAGGAGAAATCATAAGTTTAGGGGAGGATTGTTGGTAATTATCTGCATCAGTACAAATACAAGTGAAGACAAGTTCCTACTGATGAAGAAATACACTGACAGTACTAAGTCAGTTAGTCCTGATAGCATTAGGAAGTTTGTACTGCTTACGATATATGCAGATTAGGATAAACGTGTAATATGATAAGTATAGAAAAGATCTTATGTATATCCTATTTGTTTAGATTATTCATTACTTGTAAAGGGACTCCTTGTGCCTATAAAAGGAGATCCTAGATTAGGGTTTTGATATCTCTTCATAACACATTCATACGTAGTAGCTTCAAGGTTGTAACCCTAGTGATATACTTGATCACTCGTATTATATCAATAATATTGAAGCAGTTTGTTCCTTCCTTGTTCATTGTTTGCTATTACATTTACACACATATAATCTTCTAAGTGTTAATTGGTGAATTCCACTTGCTAGTTAACATACAACCAAAGTATCACCAACACTAAGTAGAGTGTTAAACAGATCCTCACAGATTGTTCTCAGAGGAAGTTAATTGTTCATATATCACCACCGTATAGTAAAGTGAGGAATTTGTCCTATAAAGTTTTGGAAAGAATATAAAGGGGATGTATTCAGGCCTATACATCTGCCATGTGGATCATTTTGAGTTTTAAAATCGATGCATCATCAAAATGATTATCAAATACGCAATTTAAAGTTAGCGTGATTAGTGGCTCGGCTTATAAAATGCGAGGATGGTTTTCCAAATTATATTATTGAGAATGGTGGTGAATACTTCAAAGTATTGGGCGATTATTGGAATAAGCGTTGAACATAAAAGTAATCCATGTTCATACGCGAATTGCTTTTGTTGAAACGTTCATAAAACGTCTTCAGTTGATTGCAAAACCAATAATATTATGAGAACAAAACTTTTAGTTTATGGGACATGTTATGATATATGAATTCGCATCTTGCCAACAATTAATAACGAATTCTCCCTATTAGAATGGTTTTGGTCACAACCATATGTTTCCCATTGTAAATCCAGCACAACGCACACAAGGGATGTTGAAATTGATAATTCATTCAGAGAGAGAATGAGTAGCGAGAAATTTGGAATGAATTATGATAATATAAATGTTGATCCTCACATTAATGAATATGAACTTAAAGTTCAAGGGACAAATAACATTCCAGATCTAGTAAATGCCAGACATGTTTAGTGACGTAAAGAAAGTGACTAGATCATATTATGCTGCTATTGCTCCAATTACAATGTGTGTAAAACCCAAAAATCCGCCTTGCCTAAATTTTCTATATAATTTGAATTTTTCTAAGTTTGTGAACATAACCTAAGTTTGGAACTTTATATTGAATGATAATGATGCGAGGATTGCACCTCATAAAAGGTTTTACCTCTCAAGGGATCTTTAGAGATTTTGCAATCCTCTAGGTAGTGTCCCTGATCATTGTAGTGTAGTATATGGTACGTCCGGGGGATCGATCATTCTCTAGGGGAATATTGTCGTTAGGATTGAAGAATAGGTCAACTAGGTCTAAGGGTGAGGGATGAGTCTTTTTGTATTTTTATATTTAATGAAAAGCAAATTAAAGATCTCGGTTTTGAAAGAATGGGCGGAATTAGTTGCTATTCAACTAACCTAAAAGGTACTAATTAAACTAATGTGCAAGAAAACTAAATTAGGGTTCTACAAGGGAAGTGAAGCGTATCTACCTATGATGCATAGTCACATGAAACGGGGTACGCTCCGGTACGGGATCGCGAAACGGGAACGCGGTTCGCTAGGTCTTTAAAATTTGGTACGAAGGGGGTAGGCTCATTTCGGTACGCTCCGGTTCGCTTCGGTTCGATGTACCAAATTTGGTACAATGTACCATATTATAGTTATATTTATATGGGTTTTAATAGGTATTTATATATTTTATATACATATTTATAAACTTTTACTAATTTTATTATTATATTTTTGATAATTTTAGTTATTTATTTTATACAAATATTGCAAAATTATATATTTGAGTAAAGCCCAAAATTAATTAACATGCAAACAACATTGTTGGGTCAAATTAAATAATTTTTGTTGGCCCATTTACGTAAGTTATTAATTGGGCCCAAAGAAAAAGAGAATAAGATTAATAATAAGGCTTTTAGGGTACGAGAGAATGAGAGATAGCCGCTTTTCCTTCTTTCTTCAACCTTTCATCTTCTTCAACATAGTTTTCACCAGAAAACACATAACCACGCAAATCATAACGCCGATTCAAGGTACAAAATCATAACACCAGAAACGGAACGTGAAAAGTAGCGATCCAGGTCGCGATCCCGAGCGATCCAGGTCGCAATTGTACCGCGTTTCGGTACGAACGATCCGGAACGAGGAACGCGGCATAGTGAGCGTTTCCTGTGACTATGCTATGATGTATTACTCCTTGCTAGCTATCCAATTTTACCTACTGAATTGTCACACCTTGTTTTAATTGACAGATTGTATTCCTTAATAACATTCGTGGGGGCGTGTACGTCCTTCCCCAACCCTATGAGCACTATCTCCTCATATGGTGACACGTTTAGTATCCCCTCATAGAATCATCAACGTCTACTCATGCATTAAATACAATTAATAAAACCGTAGTACACATCC
This sequence comes from Artemisia annua, assembly GCA_014162995.1. Classification (NCBI taxonomy): domain Eukaryota; kingdom Viridiplantae; phylum Streptophyta; class Magnoliopsida; order Asterales; family Asteraceae; genus Artemisia; species Artemisia annua. The sequence goes on from LBNU01002267.1 coordinate 11,764, forward strand.
GATTACATTTCTTAAGACGCTCAAGCTTGTTACCGTATAGGAGATTAGCCAGTTTTCTTAAGCCTAACACGAGTCAATCAACTAAACAAGAGACAGTAGGAAGCAAGAATTATAAACTAAACTAATTAGATTTATTGAATTTGTCACACCTTAATTGTAGGTCCAAAAGTTCTGGATCTAAGTAGCCTTTGTAAGACAATAAACACCTTGGATAAATCCAAACTATCTATGAGAGAAACTCTTAAACAATGTATATTTGATGTTAACGCGGAATATTAACACAAGCAGTAAGAACAACACAGAGAATTACTAATTTTATATTCTATTAAAGTTTAGAAAACTTGGCATAGAACACAATGCCGTAGGGTTCCTTTTATACTACAAGGAAACCCTAATTCTACAAAATGTGTGAAAGGATGCATAAATATCTTCTCCTAAGATATCTAACCGTGTGCATATCCTTTCCTATAATATCTCCTAAGATATCTAACTTGTTAAGCAAAACAGACTTAACCATTCTAAACATAAACAGACTTAACTAGGTCTACCAGACTTAACTTAGTACTGGCAGACTTAACTATTCTACCCGACTTAACTAAGCTTCCAGACTTAAGTCTGGTTACAATAATTCCCAACAATCCTTCCCTAACTTGATCTTCATGCTTTATGAACTTCAAATTTCTTTCTTCAAAAATGCCTTGAGGATTTTTGAATGTAAGCTCCTTGGAATTATTGTTGAACTGCAACTCTTTGTTGAATCTTGATATCTGTGTAGCAACTTATATCAGCAAATCTTTTGCACCATCTGATCTTTGCAACAACATTGACAATAGGTATATCAAACCAAAACGTTTCATACTATTCTCATCACATCCAGGTGTGTTAACACCTGTGAGAGGTGAATCATTGAAAATTTTAATGGATTTGATGTCTCTTTACCAGTTAGCCATTAACTCTGGAGTAGCCAATGTTTTGGTACAAGACCATGGTACATTGATAACCATATGATTTTTAGCAAACCATCAGCTATCAACGGATTTGATTTGTCTTTACTAATAGCCGTTTGCTTTTGGACTAGCCAACTCTTTGATGAAATGCAATCATCATCTTGGTGAGTTGATTACCAATTATGGTTTTCCACAACCTTTACCACAAGCCATAACCTTGTGGGCTAGCCAACTCTTCACTGTCACAGATATGGTGAGTTGAATACCATACAATTTTTGGCAAATTGTCAGCCATAAACGGATTTGAGATATCTTTACCTAGAGCCGTTTGCTCTTGGATTAGCCAGTCCTTATGTGGGTTAGACATGGTGGACTGATAACCATTTGTTGTGTCAGTGCAAAGCACGTTCACCAAGTAAGCCCCAAGTAAACTCATCTCAAACCCATCTCTCCTTAGCTTTGAAAATTCTTTCAAACACCCCAAACAGCCTCCTTTTGAGACTGTTTGTCAATTAACTACAGAAGTTGGGAGTATCCTTCATCATTTGTATCACCCAATAGCTTTTTCTCAAGCATCTCCTTACAAGTTCTGGGATGCAATGGGTATTCTACCTCTGCCAGCATGTATATGTATGGAGTTTTCAAAGTTAAAGAGTGAACTGCACAGCTAGAGAAGTACCTCCATGTAACTAGCTGTTGTTGAAAAGGTAGCTTCCAAACCTCATTAGTCTTGGATGGTGGATCAAACATAGTTTTTAGATCCCCCATAGCACTCTGTCAAACTCATCTTGAGGTCTGCTATCTCCATACTTTTTCATAACCAACCTGTGCAACTCTTGAAGATCATCCCTGGACAAATCATTCAGTACACCTGGAAAATTAAGATACACCTTATCAGTGTTATCTTCCCTTATGATTTGATAAGCTGCTCTGTTTCCAGTTTTGATCATCTGCCAATTAGCAACTTTAGCTTTAGGTGCTGATTCTTCAGGTTTAGAGCTTCTAGAGGAGGGATCATTTGACTTCTTTCATCCTTTCTTCCCTGTTTGTGCTCTTCTAGTCCATTGTATGATTGGTTTTGTATCACCTTCCCTTTTCTTCATGGTCTCAGGTTTGGTAACATCTTCAATCTTTTGCTTTTTCACTTCTTCTGGTTGAAGAGTTGGACCATGTCTTTTTAATGTTGCAAACTCTACAGTTTCAAGCTCAGAGTCCATAGGAATGAATCTTTGAACATGCCTTAAGCACTTCTCAAATTCACTTTTGAATAGATCATTAGGCAATTTTCTAAGCTGATATAACTTCCAATTGTTGTCTCATTGATTTTTCACATAGTTGATCATGTACTCCTTTTGTTCAGCCTTAGTTAGAGGCCTATTTCTTCTTTCTTTTTCTCTCTGTTCTCTGATAAGCCTCTTCTTTTCTTTTATCATCTAAACCATCTTTTGAGCAAAATTTTCACCTTCAATGTCAGGTATAATGCCTCTGTTTACTTCAAGTTTTGCTCTAATTAGATCCCAATCCTCATCTGCGTAGAATTGAGCAGCCTTTTGCACTTCTTCCATTCTCTTTTTCTAAACTTCAGATAGTTGCTCAGGTGCTTCTTGTAATTGCCTAGCAATCTCTTCATCTTTTGCCTATTGTGCAGCTGATCTTTCCTTTTCAGCCTTGTCTGCTTCTTGAATCCTGGCAATCTCAGCTAAGTTAAGTGCTTCTTCTCTGAGTTGCTTTTTAGTTTTCTTAGGCTGAAAGGGCTCATTTACAATCTGCTTGCCTTTATCTTGAGTACTGACAGACTTAACATGATGACCAGACTTATCTTGTGCAGCAGACTCATCGCCAGACTTATTGTAAAACCTAAAATTTCAAAATATGCAAAATGACCAAAATGCCCCTAATGCTTAAAAATTTCATTAAAACACTTTTATAAACACCAAATAAATCCTAAATGCTTGGTAATTAGCAATATATGATATGTAATATTTTTGTATGGACCTTACAATATTTATAAAGATTCTAAAAATGTTTGTCATATTTATAAAATTTACTTTGGTTGAAATACATTTTATGTGTATACATTTTAATTATTTAAAATACATAAATTAAAGATAATTGCTAGATATATTTGGAAGGGATTCAAAATTAAGAAATTGTCTTCTAATCAGCTAATTAGCCAAGATTTCCTGTAGCAACCCACTAACTTCCCCTTAGGTTAGCAAAGCCTTACTAACTTAACTTAGGCCCTCACTAAGCACAACCTAGGTTAGAAATGCCTATAGCTATTTCCTGAGTAAAATTTTTGCTTTACTATACCACTATTGCTTATATAACCTCTAGACAAGCTCACGTATCCACCTATGCCAACCATTACTATGTTTACTTGATGTAAACATCTCGGTATATCAAGTCTAGGTTTTAAACATAATTTCACTAAGTAAACTACCACTCTAGTACACTATACTTACCAGAAAACCCTAATTGCACCTATGTGTTTACGGTTAACTTTAAAACCCTAATTGCTTATCTGAACTAGCTTGAAAGTGTTCAAGGCTTAGGTATAAGTTACCATAGCAAATTTAGGATATATTAGACTCCCTAGAACATAGTACCACTCCCTAGAACTCAGGTACAAGTCCCATAAGCACAAAATCCTAGCTAGGTCATAACTTCCCAGAAACTAGGTTTAACTTTCCAAAATCTTTACCATAAGCTACCACCACTTAGTACAAGCCTCCTAGGACTTAGTATTAGTCAGTAAACACTCATAGGACACTAAATTAGGCACTAAACCCTAGGCAAAACCCTAAACTCTTTCTAAGCAAAACTAGGTTAAAACTAAACTTAAAACCTAAAACTAGTTACCAAACACCTCTAAACTACCAAGCAAGCACCCTAGCACCTTCCTCTAACCAAGCACACACCCTAACACTTCTAAGCACCCACACAAGGAGGTGCATCACCTCCTTGTCACCTCCTTCAACCTCTTGGCCAAGCACCACCACAANCTAAACTCTTTCTAAGCAAAACTAGGTTAAAACTAAACTTAAAACCTAAAACTAGTTACCAAACACCTCTAAACTACCAAGCAAGCACCCTAGCACCTTCCTCTAACCAAGCACACACCCTAACACTTCTAAGCACCCACACAAGGAGGTGCATCACCTCCTTGTCACCTCCTTCAACCTCTTGGCCAAGCACCACCACAACCGGCCTAGCAGCCCCTAGCTATGCCATAGCTGGTCTTAGTCACCTCCTAGACCTGCCACAACCCCCTGCTTACTTGACCTCCCCCCTCCTCGACACCTCACCCCTCATTTCTTGATCGCTACTCTTTCGTACACTATAAATACCCCCCAAAACCCTTCCACTTCTCTTCACACCTCCCTCTCTTCTCTATCACATACATTTCTGTAGTATGGAACCCTTAGAAGCCATAGAAGTCGAGTACCCTAGCCCTTGCCCTTGTCAAGTTGTGGTTTTGGCCGAGAGAAACCCTAAAACCCTCGTTACACCTTCCACGACCTAAGTAAGCCTCACCTTTGAATCTAATAGCTTTAGAACAGACCTAGGACACTTAGAACATTCCTTAGAAACCATAGGATAGCCTTGACCATTTTATTTTAGAAGTTTTCATTTCGAAACCCTAGATTTAGAAAATTAGGAGTTTATATGCTAAATTGCCCTATCTTGTGCTATAATCTAAATTAGATGACTTATATGAACATATATTAGCTAAACATAAGCTAGGAAACTTAGTTGTTTTATAAAAATATGGTTTACTTGAATTTAGGACTAGTTTTGTAAAGGTTTTCATGCATAGGGGTATATACTGTAAATTCTGGAAACTATAAAGTCTAGGGACTATTTTTGACATTTCTTAGAAGTTATAAGTATAAGGACTATTTTGCAAAGTTTTAAAACCTTAGGATAGAAAGTAAAATAAATTATAAACTAAAAAGGACTAGTTTTGCAAATATTGTTAAGTTAAGGGTATAAAAGGTAAATATTGAAAGTTAGTATAGTTTAAGGACCATTTTTATCATTTCTCTAAATTATATGAGTATAGGGACTAAATGTGCAAAAGTTAGAAAGTTATATGCTTAAATGTTATAAGTTTATAAGTATAGGGTAGAAAGTGTAAATATATAAACTTGAAGGGTATAAACGGACTATTTTCATATACGTATAAAAACCTATTTAAGTTAGAAGCATAACACAATACTAGGGAGCTTCATGTGAGGGGTATCATGTGAATATTTCGTTTTGACGAGTTTGCTGGGTTTACGATTTAAAGTGCCCTGGCTCCTCAAACGATTATTGCATGACCTCTGAATTATGATGGCCCGAACGGTGTTATGTTATAACTAAACCTAGTAACAACATAACTCAATAGTAGGGAGCTTCGTGTAAGGAGTTATATACTTCTGAATTATGATGGCCCGAACGGTATTATGTTGATAACATAATACAATAGTAGGGAGATTCATGTGAGGAGTTATACTTCTGGATTACGATGGTCCGAACGGTGTTATGTTATATTTAAAAACTTTAAGAGTGATTAGTTGAGAAAACCTCAACAAAGACTTGACATACAACACACCTACACTACCCCCAGGATACGTGAGTGAGTTGTCTAAACCCCTACTTTACTTACCTTAAGACCCAGGTGAGTTTTCATAGACTCACTTTTAAATGCTTTACAACCCTGTGAGGAGGATACGTGCTTTAAACCGACTACAAGTCTTTTTCTTTGGTTGTTGCACGAGTAAACTATCTGCCATCATTACATAACTAAAATTCATGAATCTAATCATTTGAGATATTTTACCCAAGTGAACGCGAATATAGTTGATAGATCTATTGGAGTTTGACAACTCCCGTTGATACTACCTCTCACTGGAGGGTATCAATAAGTACTATATTTGAACCCTCTCTAAAGGATTAACTTTGGCAAAGTTATCCTTCCCGTCCCCTCATGGTTTGGTCTGCAGACCCCATGACCCGGACTGTTATCAATAAGTACTTGTATACCCGATATCAAAGGATTTGGAATCAGTGATCAGTTAGTTTAGAATTATGTGTCACTCAAATATTGAAAAACTTGTGATAAATTTTTAATGCTTACGATCATGTTTCAACACTCTTATCCAACAAGGAACAAATAGTCACGAAGACGACCACATATTGCTAACGAACTCTCGGGTCTGCAATATGCAAACTTGATATGTGTCATTGTCAGATCACGCCCACACGCTGATTCTAATAGCCTATATATCAAAATCATATTTGGAACCTCGTTTAAACTGTGATCAATCTCTCGAGACTTTTTGTTTAATGTTTTTATTCATTCGTCAATCAAATATGTTTCTAAAATTACACTCCTTACCTAAGCTTTACTTAATCACCCTTCAGAATTACATATCATATAAATTCGCAATATAAAGTCATTTGAACATAGAAAGTTATCTAACTCTACAGCACTCAAAAAAACTTTCATATATACAGGCTAAATTCCTTCGTGAACTTGCTATGCACTTCGATATCTTTGTTTAGTTTTAATGTAGTAATTAGTAAGTTTACTACAATCTAAAAGTATAACTTTGATATACAACAGGATTCACAAGCCAATTGGGTTGTAGTTTATTGGTACCCACTACCCAGGCAACTCATTAACCAGCAGGCCCGTCTTGACATCACTGTATACCAAAGTGTGCGAGGTGTGCAACCATTCATGACCTCAAAATTTTGAGGGCTTCAAAATTAAGCAATCAATATACATTTTGTGTCTTAAGGTATTTTCTATGTTCGACCCTGGCCAAGCACAAGTTACAGGTTCAGGGCAACACATAACGACAACTGCTGAGTGATTCATATACATTATGGATAACCATCAAATTGTGGGTTGGTTTGGATTGCCGGATATCAACCTTTCGCCACTTAACTAAAAATTGTAAGTTAGTATACATTTAATTAGGGATGAGCATTTCGACCCGAATCCCGAAACCAAACCAGAACCGTACCGAAACCGTACCGATTCTCGATATACGGTACGGTACCGGGACTACGAAATAAGGTGAAAAAAATCGGGATGATTAATTCGGTACAGGAACGGTACCAAATCGGGAATTCCCCAAAAAAAAGGGAAAAATTCCCGGTACCAGTATCCGAATCCCGTTCAATACGATACCGGTACCACAATTTATGCTTGGAAAAAAATCGGTACCACTAATTCGGTACGGGACCGGTACCGTGCTCATCCCTACATTTAATTACTTACAAGGCCCTTTGGTAAGCCCAATTTGAGGCCCCAAATTTAGTACTCACATTGGTTCTGATATATAATACGAGATTGGGTTATTGGTACCCCTAAAACACCAACAATACCCTCCATGTTTTATTTTTTTAATTTTATTTATATTAAAAAACTATAAGACTGAAAATACGGAACATAAAATATAAAGTTTAATAAAGGGTGAATTGCAAATTTCGTCCATAATGTTTGCGAAAATTGCAAGAAATACACTGAAAAAAATTGCAAATTTGCCACCAAAGTTGATGTGGCACTCATTTTNACTCCATGTTTTATTTTTTAATTTTATTTATATTAAAAAACTATAAGACTGAAAATATGGAACAGAAAATATAAAGTTTAATAAAGGGTGAATTGCAAATTTCGTCCATAATGCTTGCGAAAATTGCAAGAAATACACTGAAAAAAATTGCAAATTTGCCACCAAAGTTGATGTGGCACTCATTTATGCCACTGAAGCTACGATCGTTTGTACCCTCGTTAGTCAAGGTCAAACCCCCTGCGAAATGACTAATTTACCCTCGTCTTCTTCCACACTTTTATTTTCTTTTTAATTTGCACCACCACCACACTCCGCCTCTACCACTACACAACCACCATTATATTCATTTCTTTCTCTTAAAAGAATCACTACCAATGGCTAAAGCATCTTCTTTATAAAACAAACAGATGGAAAATGCGTATAATACGATGATTTCGGAGTTTAGTTGTAACAAACAGACAGACAACACGGTTAGTTTATCGAGTTAATTCAAGTACGATAGTCGGTTTGACTCCTGTGTTTTATCCTTTCGGTCATTTGATGCTTACTAGTACTATCCATAGTTTTAGTTTGAAAACGAGTTTGGTTTTTAAAACATCAGTTGCAACTGCATTAATAACAATATACAGTCGACTTAACGAGATTGATTATAACACCCGACACTCCTATACGTCTTATAACATTGAACATCACATAAGTATCTAAAAACTTATTACTTGAAACATCTACCTAAGTACTAATATTATAATCTAAGTATGAATAAATTTGACACAACCTATGTTTCTCATCTATGGGTAAGGATCCAGTGAGAAGAAAACTTAAAATGAGAAGAATGAGAAATAACTATAACCATATATTTGGGATGCATCGACTTGAATTAGATGCATCTCTATTCATTTAGATGCATCTCACTTAGTTTCAAAAGTGACTTTGAAGTGAAAACGATGTAAAGTAGTACTAGCAACAAATTTGACTCGCAGAGGGTGAAAAAAACATAGAATTCTTCTAACTTGATGAAATGCATCTAATACATGCATATGCATCTAATTTTTAGCAAGGAAATATATTAGGGTGCATCTAAAAGATTAGGGATGCATCTAATTCAAGTCGACGCAAATCTAATTTGTATTTATAATTATTTCTCATCCTTCTCATTTTAAGTTTTGTTCTCATTTGATCCTAAGTCTCTCATCTATATCTCACACGTTTAACATTTAAAAGTTATTTAGTGGACCGAATTTTGTTTTAAATATTTGTACACAATATAAGCAACACAATATTTTACCTTAAGGCTAATTTATCACACGTCTACTTAAGTCTTGACATAGGCCGAACTTATTTTAAATGTAACATATTAAATATGACTAGATAGACTTGGAAGATTTGAAAACTTGAAAGAGTCTTGGTCCTCCCTACCTTCCGGCAGATCCTACCCTTATCTTTCCCCACTTTCCTTCATTTATTCAACCACATTTCACACTCACAACAAAACACACAAACCCTAATTCATAAAACATTTTGGCTGCTACAAATTCTGTGAGATTCGAGCTTGGAAAAGGGTGCAACCGAGGCTCTGAAAAGTGGTGATCGGTTGGGTTATTTTCTGGTCCGAGGTTGTGGTTTTGGTCATGGTGTACCACAGGTTCGAGTGGTGTTGGGTCGATTTGATTTCGGTTTGGTTTCATCTTGGTTTCTTAGTCCTTTTGATCCGGTCACGCGACGAGGGTATTTCGTATCACCTAAATCTTCTTTTGTTTCCTTCCATTTGAGTTTAATACACTCGTACAACATGTCCACTAATAAACATATGAATCGGCATATAAGAATACGTAAGAAATGATTATATTGTCACATAAAATGATACAAGAGTTGCATGAAACAAACTATGAATTGGCTAAATTAAAACATGCATGTATATGTTATATATTCTGGTCTCACATGAAATGATAAAAACATTCACTTAAAATCATAGAATGAGCTATATGAATTAACGATTCCGAAATCTACACTAATCAATCGTAATCTGTTTTGCGTCGACTCATGTTTTCTGTGTGGAATTGTTTTGCATTCGATCCATATATATTGGTTTCGACTCACGTACATTTTGTTTCAATCTGTTTTCATTTCGATCTAATATACGTTAACCAGATCCTATAAATGAGCTAAATGATAAGAGAATAAATGCATGTATACTAGTTACTAGTTGCATGAAATGATAACATGAGTATCACATAAAATTATAAAACGTTACATGATATGATATCTATTTTTTTTCCACATGAAACAACAATCTGAATGCATATTGCTCGGTTCTATTATTTTCTGTTTCGATTTGTTTCTCTAAAACTGATACGAGTTAGAATGATAAAGAAGATTTCATGCATGTTTGTTGCTTTTCTGGTTTCACTATCGGATCATAAAATAATATGAAAAAGGTGCGAGTCGATGTCGGCATGTTTCTGTTATAACACGAAGGAATGATTTTGCATACATACTAATTCTAAAGCATTTAGCCTAACTTGTATTATTTTCATATTTAACCCTAAACTTGTGACATTGACATTTTAACCTTTAACTATTAAAATGGTAATAATTAAACCTTAATCTTATATACTCCCTCCGTCCCAAAAAGAGAGTCCACAAACAAAAAATGTTGAAATTATGATATGTGTAATTAATGCTAGTTTTGATTGATAAAAAGTCATTTTTACCCTCGTAGTTAATGAAGAAATAAAATATGAGTAATTAATGCAAGTTTTAATTAGAAGGGTAAAGTAGGAAAAATAGTCATAATTACTATCCATATATAAAAACGGGACACTTATTTTGGGACAAACATAAATAGTAAGATGATCTCTTTTTTTGGGACGGAGGGAGTATTAATCATTTTGAGCACTTAATTCTATTTAAATGTTAATTACAAATATATTTGGATAAATTTACTATTTCGGAAAAACTTACTAAATTTGGAAACTTACTAATTCGGGAAAGTTATTAAATATGAGAACTTATTAAATATGGCAAGTTACTAAAAATGGAAAGTTTCTAAAAATAGAAATAAACCTAAAATGAGTAATCTTATTTAAAATGAGCGTATACGTAATACTTGGTTATTAATTCGTGTAGATCCGTCGAGGAGGGAGTAGTTTCCATTTCCGTTTGCTTTCTGGGTTGGTATTTGGTTGCTTTGCATAAGGTACATATATTCTATTCCTTTTCAGTAGGGACTTCTCATGACTTTCTCGTTGATTCTTGACTTTTCTATGACCCCTTTTGATATGAGCCATTGTTATGATGTCTTTTGTTTTGATCCATGTTATATGATTCGTTGATATGATTCTATGATTTGATATCCATTTGCTATTCGGTTGCTATGATATGATTCAGTTCAGTTTGATATGTTTTGTTGGATATGATATGATGTTGGATATGACATTATTTGTTCTGTTCTTATGCCCGAGTTTTTATTCTACTCATAAAGGTACCATGGGCGTGTCATCGAAGCACCGATGGCATGACACTTTCTGTGGAGGTGTGATTGATCCACGGCGTCCCCATTTGTCGGATATATTATGTGTACACTTGGATATTATGATATGTATGATTTGCTTTGTAGGGGGGG